>JASSUY010033714.1:0-16643 GCA_032466535.1 Forpus xanthops
GAAAGAAAGAAAGAAAGAAAGAAAGAAAGAAAGAAAGAAAGAAAGAAAGAAAGAAAGAAAGAAAGAAAGAAAGAAAAGAAAAGAAAAGAAAAAGAGAAAGAAAGAAAGAAAAAGAAAAAAAAAAAAGAAAGAAAAAGCAAGCAAGCAAGCTGCAAGCTTTCCAGCTGCGGGCATCATGGAAAAGTGCCTCAGGCCCCACACATGTGCCTTCACAGCAAAACCTAGAGCCAGCCCTGAGGGGTCTGGTACACAGAGTGAAGTAATGTGGCTGTGATTAGCTCATGTGGAAATTAGAAACCCTCTTGTTTTAAGAAGATGGGTTATCTATGGAGCCTGCTCTACAATTCTTTCAACTGAGAATTTGATGAACAAAGGCTGTCTGTAGAAGATGCTGTATTTCTCTACTAAGTCTATGTCACTTAGAGCTTTTTATGCTAGACTGGTTTTAAAAACTTCAATTTAAACCAACATGAAAGGTCCTTAAACAGTAAATAGCATATTATATCAAAAACAAATAGATTAAAAAGTGAACATCCATACCCAGTATATTTCTTTCCAAAAGAGTTTCACTTTCCACACTAACTAAAACTGTAAGACTGGCAGATCTGGGCCAGAGGTTTATAATGGGCCTTTTACATTTTTTTCTTTCCTCTCCAGTGATAAATAATCAGTTTTAGAGTATTGATAAAAAGAGACAAGAATGAAAAGTGAGTATGACACATTTATGAGAAGGATTTTTCATCTGTTTCTTAAATACAGCACCTTTATTCCAGATCACATTAAAAAAGAGATGGGAGAGCCATCCAATTTATGTTGCACTGCAGTAGTAAATACATATGAATATATGGAGCATAGCCTGAGAGAGCCAGAAAATTCACCAAAAATTTCCTAACAAGTTGAGAAAGTTATGCTATCATTCAAGAATTGTTTATTTAAAAGAGAAAAATAAAACCCAGGCCACATGGCTAGAGGCAGCCAAGGAAAAAAACACATTGTTTCCAGACAAGCCCCCATCAAAGACATATGACTTTGGACTCTGAAGTCAGAATATTTTTGTATTTTAAATTTCTATGAGCACTTTCAAGAAAAGCTGGAGTTCTGCTGTAGGATTTGCTACAAGCTTTCCTCTACTGATTGATAACAAGAAGTAACATTAGCAGTATTTTTCCACCATAGTTCCTCTGAAGCTAATGGAGTTGAGGATTTGTTACTTGATCTAATGGCAATAGCTTTCCAATAGACATGCACAGAATCATTGATTAGTTTGTCCTTTCCTTGTTTGCATTAGAACACTGTTCAATTTACACCAATTAAAGAATGCTTGGTTTGTGTATTGAAGAATAATTAAGGGATGGAATTCCCTATAGGCTACTAAAAATGACATCTGACTGGAATGGTGATTACAGCATGAAGGCAGCATTAGTATTTAAATAGTTTGACTGCTATATAAAATCATTACAGCACCTCACCATGAAAAAGAGCATTAGTTAATTTTGCCTATAACAAAATTAGTTGTATGCATTTGCCTGGTCACTTTAAGTAAATTTGACAAGGCTAATCTTACAGCAAGCATTTCAGATTTTGTGGAAGGAGCAGATACAGCACTGTTTAAGGTAATCATCTTGATAGATATGAGTATAATCTTCAACCAAAATACAAATATGCACCACTGAATAGCAGAGCTTTGCCAGAGATGCTTAAATCAAATTTAAACATTAAAACCACATTGGTTGCTGAAACTGAAAATCCAAGGGTAACTGGTATGTTAATTACACAATCATGTTTTCACAAACTGTAAACACACAAGAAATCCCTACTTGTCCACCACTGTGGTTCTGCAACTTTTATCACCCTTTCCAGCAGTACATAAAACAAGGCATCAAGGAAAGCAAAGAGCACAGTGGAACCAGTCATCCTTGCAAGTAAGACTCCTCCATGAAATATCTTGAAGAATTAAAAATATTGGAGTAGCCTAACACATCCATGTAATGCTTCTTTAGAAAAGCTTGGTTATTTTCTTTGAAGTACAAGGTGGAGGAGAGATTCATTCTTGAAAATACCTTTGAGGAAGGAGGGCTTTTTATCCCCTAACTCTCTCCTACGCATATTAAATTCTATCTCCTCGCTTTGATTATAGTATCTATAGTAATGATCTATTCAAAACATGACAGTAGCATTACTGTAATATAAACTGCTTGGGGCCACTCCTGGAGTGTATTTACCTTTTCATAGTCTACTTAAATATAATGTGTTTGTTTTACTAAACTTAGATACAGTGGTATATTTTAGAGGTCATCCTCCTGCTTCAAGACCTCACATTGCAGCTACTATCCTTCCTATGAGAATTTATGCAGTTCCACTTGAAGGTTGTCAACACCCTCTTTAATTCGTTAAAGAGTTCTCTGTGAAGGAACATAAGACTTTTCCATTTTACCCTCTAAGGGGTATAAGACTTACTAGCATGTCTATATTGTGCAATGAATGACTGTGTTAAAGATGCCTGAGCTCCCGAGCCCAGGTTCCAAATGAGGTGATACATCTGCACAGCACAATATACCCTTATTTGAGAGGCCCAGCACCCCTGGCCAATCTGCAACACCTCTTTACAGATCAAACTAGTCTTTGGTGCCGTGCTGTTCTCATGACCAAGCCAGCTTCTGCAGGTCAGTCATGGATATCTTCACTGCATTGTATTCCACTGAATGTATCTGCCATAAAATTAGGTTTGGGATAGTGCACTTCATCACAGAGCACAGCCACTGACTTTCCATGGGGTTTTGCTCCAACATTTAAAAAGTCTTCTGTTCTAGCTTTCGTTTTCATTTGCACAAGTAATTCTCACTTCTGTACCAGACCTCCTGTTGGGGTCTCCTACTATAATCTACCTGGCTAGACCTTGGGCTTTCAGGAGTGAGACTAACGCTTCCTTTCAATGAATAATCTTCTTTTGCTGCAGGGCTGATATGAGGGTGTATTCTTCCCTCCACCCACGAGAAGAATGTCCATTAATTTCAATAGAAGCCTTCCATGCAGAAAAGGGAGAGCAGTGCCCTGGGGAACATTCGTGGAAGATTAATGGTGAGGAGAGAAAAGTGATACAGTACAGGCAGAACAAAATCAGAACCCACCACACAAATAAAACCAGACAAGGGTTCATTTTTTAAAAGTCAGTCAGAACGGCAGGAAGGCTTTGAAAAAAATCAGGGCTGTTTCAGTGCACTTTTGCGTACACTGGCTTTCAGGAGACATGAATAGAAACCTAACAGTAACTCTTTTTTCATTCCTCCTTTCACAGGTCTCACTGGCAAAGAAGGATTTAGCACTTAATTCCTGTACTTTTATGTGGCAAATTAGGAATTTGCACCTTAAAAGGAAATTGCTTTTCAAACTCCCATAAATTCTGAATTTTATTTTTTTAAATGGTGGAAAACATTCCCTACCTTCATCCCAACACATAATAAATAGCACTCTCCATTACTTCTCCTCAGAAAGGCGTAGGAAAGTAGACTTGGCCAAAGAGAGGCTTTTATCATTCCTTCTGAGGAGATGTTAAAGGTCTATAGTGTGTTCTATACCACTTTATCTCCTCAGCCTTTTTTATTTTAAAATCACATATTGCTCTTTTCACCAAATCAAGTGCCTATTGAGGAAAATACTGAACTTGAGGTTTGGTCATTTGATGAAGTAGGGTCTACTTGTACTGAATAACCTCTACTAAATTTGGAATATGAATAGAGTTGCGATGTGTTCCATTTTCCAGCTTAAAATCAGCTAAAAGTAAAATTCATATACCATTTTTGCCATCATTTTAGGTAATGACTGGTTGTTTTGCAACTGCACCGAGACAGAAGGAGGTTGGTGAAGCAGATTGATGCAGCACAAGAGTACACAGTAGACAGCTGCTGGTGAATCTCCAGGAGGAAGCACTGAAGGTGTGGCCGGTTCTAATGCCACCAACACAAAGCCCTTTCTCTGGGGGACTTGAAGGTGAGGTATTGCCTGCCAGAGTGGGACAAATGTCATGATCAGACCACCTCTAAAGGACTTTTTTTCATGAAGACAAGACTGAAAGACAAGAAAGTGCAACCCAGAAGCGTGAAGGAGCGTACACTCACAATACAGCCCTATGTTGGCAACTGTGGCTGTCAGTAAAAACACCCCATTTCTGACTGTTGACACCCAAGTGAAGATAAGCTTACAAAAAGGTTAGTATGTGCCTCCATTTATTTTTCTGGTTTTTTCTGGCCTAGTTTCTTCTTTGCACTTCCCAGCACAACAAAAGGCTACAAGCAAGTGTTGGGATGGCACTGTTTTTTTCTCATTTAACCTGTGAGGCACCATAAAAAACAACCAATGAGAATGGAGCATGCTCTGGATTTGTCTAAGCACAAGTGACTCAAATACTAGCATGTGAATTTAGTAAAGTTAGTCTGTGGAGAGGAGATAAATTACAGCAGCAATTGAAGTTGAATGTGATAGAGAAATCCAACCAACAGAAGACTGGAAACAATTATTCAGAGAGGGCTGACCCTCTATTTCTTTAAAGAGTTAAATATTTGGATCAGTTAACTGGCAGCCACAATAATAGGCATATGCTCTAATCTTTGATCCATAGCTGAATTTGCAACCCTTTGTATGAGAAACAGATCACATAGATTTTTATATTTTTAAGGATCTATAGGGAGAAAAAGGAGGCTAAAAAATGCTTTTCCAAGAAGCCACTTTGAGATCACATGACTGTCATGGGTCCCCCTCCAAGTACATTAATGTTCAGAGCCAGTTGCAAGACTCACAGGTTTTATTAGTGGCTCTAAACTGTGACATTCACATACAAATTTAATAAAAATTCCTCCTAGAACAGAGAATTGCAAGCTAAAGTTACATTGTAACTCTTCAGGGGTATGTATATCTGTCATTAAGATCTCTTTTCCACATTCAAATTTGTGTCAGAACTTTCCTAAAATCTGAAGGACTCCAGAAGTGATAGATAAATCAGGAAACCTTTTGTGAGCAAATGAGGAACTATTGTCCAGACTCAAATGCATGAGTAAGTAATAGATTTCTGTCAAGGTCCTGACATGGTCATAGCTTTGGCAAAATTTTCCAGTTTTGATGAAAATTCTGAAGACACAAGATAACCATGAATCACACAATGGGTAGAATGGATGCTAACCAAATATTTCTGTTTGTGTTCAAGGTTCATTTCTTGCAAGTCTGTGTTTTCTACACCAGCTGAAAGATGTTTACTAATCACTCATTTTGTATCAAAACTCATGCCTATGGCACAGGAGATTTCTTCCACTTGGTAGTGTTCCCTCAGAAAGTAGCTCCTACTGACAGAAGTGAGCAGTATATTGAATACTGTGAAGTGAAGAAGTAATCATCACTGAAAATATTCTCAACTGTGGGATGTTTCAAAATAGTTTTTTACTTGATTTAAAAGAACGCCCATTACTTTACAGTCAGCTTTCTCTCTTGGTTCACCTACATAGCACCAATACCCACAAAGAAGGTGATGATAGTGCTTGTTATCTGCTTATGAATATTCCTTATACATAAAAAACAAAAATGTGGATTATTGTATGGGTCTGTGCAGGTATGTGCAAGGAAGGCAATGCAAAGGCACTCTCCAAAAAAAAAACATTCAGTCTAGCTTTCTTATAGTCCCATGCAGTAAGTCATACAGGGACAAGAGTGAATGGTTGAGAAGGTAGACTAGAAGCCTGGTTGAGAAGGTAGACTAAAAGCCTGAGTGAGACAGGAGGCAGTGCTTCTGGGCACTGTCTGCCCTATTCTGTGGGAAGGTATGACTTTGTAAAGTCATGGTAAAAATCCCATGAAAAGGAGAGAATGGTCGTGTACATTCCTGGTTAAAATGTAGTAAAATGGTGAGGTGGTGCAATAGTACTCAGAATGCTTCTTTTGAGAATGATCAGACCATTGACAGGTGAACCAGAACCCAAGACAGCAAATATGACTTCAGTATCATAAAGATGGAGGGAAGTACTAGCAAAAGAGAAATCAGACAGGCTTTCATGCGAAAAAATAATTGGCAATGAAGAGTTTTGAGAAGGGATCAGCCTGTCCCACATATACATTGCACAGGTTAAGCAGACTTAAAATTGAGCCCAAAACCCAAAGCTAAGGTTACTATGTTTTGTGCCTTGCTAACATCATCAGGGATAAGAAACAGTCCTCTGTCACCAGAAGGGTCATGTAACTCGCTTTTCAAAATCTAGAAGCCTGATGAAAATAAAGGGCCAAGATCTGCCTTGCTGCTTTGTTAAGATTGTTGTCATCCTTTTACTAACATGAACAGATACTATTCGTGTTTTCTATGTCTTTGGATGTCCTTTCCTAAAGGTTTCTGAAAGATGTTTATCTCTCAGAAACTCATTTATTGGCATTTGTGTAACTTGCTTATTTTGTGAGAAGGCAAGGGGCAAAAATGGGGAAATAGAACTTGCCTTAAGTCTTGTATAATATAGTTTCAATTACTTCACTTAGTTAATGCTAACCATATTTTATGAATGTCAATTTATTATATTCATTCTGCCACTGAGATGATACTTCCAAACTTATTTGAAAATGTATTGTGATATATTCTGTCAATGTAATATTCTAATAATACAAACCTGGTTATATCAGGTAGAAGAAATGTCTTAAAAACTGCATCTATAGTTTATTCTCTGTATCTTAACTTTGTACTGTACTACAAGGCCATTTGCTGAGATTTTGATCATGCACTGTTAAGTGGGATCTTAGCATATCACCACATTCAGTCAAAATATTGGGACATAAAATGAGAACACCTATAGGTGATGAAAATTAGACCAAGAAAGTAACATTTTTCTTTACATCATGTAAAGCAGAAAATCTGAATTTCAGTAAAAACAGACTAGAAGTGAGATTTTTGGGAGGCTTTGTCATTACTGTGGACTACAGTAAAAGAAAAAATATGTATCAGATCAGAATAGTACAAGACTAAATTAAAAATGTCAGTGTACCAAGACATTAACAATGGGATAATTTCACTTTAGTGATTTGATCTAAGGCAATTCCTACATTCCTTCTGCACTCAAGTCAGAGAAGGAGAGACTCCACCAGCAACAGAAACCTGTTTTACTCTGGACATCTGAGATACCATCCTAAAACAGACGCATGAAATATCTGATCAAAGTGAAGTTCCATCTGCAGCAGACAAAGAAGAATCACCTGAGATTAGACAGCTAATTCTGAAACAGCTATAGCAAGTTGTAATGAATCCTGCTTTGTAAATTAATATCCAAATTTTGGGAAATTAAGGACCTAATTTATTTCTAAGGCTTTTTTTCTTTATTTAAACGGATGTGCTGTGCGTGACCATGTGCATTTGTATTTAACATACATTTCATAGGCTGAAATTTGTCTGACAGCTCTGGAATTATGGATTTTGAGACATATTTAACATCAACCTAGAAAGGTTAGGAAGTTCAGGCTCTTTTATCTATTCCCAAAAGCCAATGAGAAAATAGAGCTGTTTGGTGGCAGATATTTCTTCTTCATTTGAAATAAGAAATTTAGAGAAATAGGATACCCACCACCCTCTTTGAAAGCTAGGACAACCTCAACAACAACAGAACATTTATCGTTGATGGATGAAGCCATGGAACTAGTTTCAGGTATAGTTTCCATATCTGTGCCTTAGGCAATTATAGTTAATATTAATCTCATATCTATCCCATATTAAAGGGATGTTTGTCCATATCCCAAATCAGGTATATGTATCTCCAGTGACTATAATACAAATCAAGCTAGTGTCCAGCTCTGATTCTATAAAAACAGTCATTAAAGTTCATTGAAATAAGTTTTATCTCACAAAGCTCAGTAATGTTTGTAAACACATGTTTTCATAAAGCTGAACTTCTTTTGAAACATCTGGACTGAAGGCCAGCTACAGTGTCCAGAGGCTAAAACAGGACACAGAAATATTTGCCCCATTTCTGGTGTCCTAGTTCTGTCCTTCACAATCATTAAAGACTACATTGGCAGTACGGTGCTTTCTGTCTTCCTTAAAACAGAAAGGGGGTGGGAAGAAACAGAAATAGATATACAGAAGAAAGAGGGGAAAAAAGGTTGATGCAGCCCTCTGACTTCCTTTTATCAAAGGTAAAAGAGCAAAAGGGCTGTTCAGTTCTTGGCTGAGGGCCAAGCCATGGGTTAGGATATGGGTCACTCTCCTCCTATATTGTGGTGCTGAGCACTTTCCTGTCCCTTTGTCATAACATACCAGGTGGTTGTTTGCCATAGTGTTAGAAGAGGGGTCTCTTGCACGATCAGCTCTTCATCCAAACGTCTTCCTAGTGACAGTGCCAGTTTGGATTTGGACAGTGAGTATTTAACCCACCTGTGACAGACGTAGTGCAGAGAATGGTACTGAGCTTAATAAAACAGCCAAATAGGATGGGATGAGAGTGACTGCAGTCATATGCAGAAAAAACTTTCAGTAGAACAGCAAAAGAATGCCAGCTGAGAGCCAAGCCTCACATGCTGGTGAGTATAAATATTAGGCTGGGTTATGCACCAAAACACCCCAGAGATCCCCACAAAACCGTATAAAGTGGGTCAGGAGAAGAGTGCAACAAGCTAACAGAGGAGTTAAATGAATCTTTTGCATTATGTCTGCTGCTGAGAGTCATGTAGAAATTCCTGTGCCAAAGGCACTTTGCAAAGAAAATCAGAGTGTGGCCTTTATACAGATTGAAGTCTCTAAGGAGGAAGTTGTAGAGTAACTTGAGAAACTCAAGTGCAGTAAATCACCACAACCGGATGGTGTTCATCTGGGAGTTCTGAGGGGAAATAAAGTGAAAAAAAGCCAAGATACTGACAAGGAGATGCCTTCTTCCCTTGGAAAAAGCAGCAGCACAAGAAAGCTAGGAAGCCCTATTACGTTGCCTGTCTTCAAAAGGAGATGAGGAAAATCCTGGGAATTGCAGAGCTTTGAAGTTTACAACAGTTTTAGGGAGCCCAAGAAACCAGTTCTGAACAGCAGTTTAAGAGAGAGTTTGTTGGACAGGAACACCCCATAAGGGTGTTCTTCCGTCTCTCAAACCACTGAGGCTGTAATAAGGGGGAAAAGTACCACCCTGCAGGATTGGAGTACCTTGAGAAAACAGTGGAGCAACCTTCAAAGGGAGAGTGGGATAACAGGCATTTCTCAGAGGAAGGTGACTAAGTGATCCAAAGATTCAAAAGATTTTGCAGAGGTCACCTATAAGCAGGTGCCATAGATGACATTAAGAAATAAAACTGTGAAAAGTATCTTGAATATTATTTGTTCCTAGAATGAATTACAGATCAGTCTAGAGGAAATTAATATGGGAAGCATTCCCCTTTCTAGTGAGTGAAAAGGTGAACACCCAGAAGACGGTATTAACACTGGCATCATAACAAATAAACAAGTCTGAGTCCCAAACCCTAATGCATTCATATCAGCATATCCAGAATCCACCCCAAGATCTGGATCCAAGTCACACATGTGTTTCCCATCTTAAAAGAGGACAAATCAGTTCCTGAACTCCTTGAGCTGAGGTTTGAATGCGTCGTATCCAAAGACTATTGCTCCAGCCTACATGACAGTTACGTACAACATAGTGGGGGCGGGAGGAGTGCATGTGTACACATAGCATGCAAAGGAAGCAATTAAATGTAAACTTAAAACAATTTGAAAAATGATTCATAGCAGAAAGAGCTCTGATGTAGAGATTACATTATGTGAGCATTTGTTCTTGATATTAATTTGCTGCATCTAGCTGAAAGGGCAGAAGATTATAAGTAATAGGACAGTGGGAATTTTGCTGGGTTTGGTGAGCCCACTTACATTCAAACATTTCCAATTATTTGGATTTACATGGCTTCATACCCTTTCAGTTTCTCTCCTGGTTTTTTTTTTTTTCAGTTCCTACAGGCCCGGTGCACTAAAGGCAAAGTTACACCAGTTTAAATTCACTCTGTCTCTTTTGGATTCATTAGATTTTGAAAGCTTTCAAAGTAAGTCAGGGGTAGGAATTAGACAAAATATAGAAAGTGGGACATTTCTGACTGGCTGGTATGTTTTCAGTGTCTAAAAAAGAAAGCTTTTTTTTTTCCTTTTTTTAAGCAAACTGTAGGAGGGTTTGTAAAAATAGATATTAACATTTGCATACTGGGACAGATCCTCAGCTGCCATGAAGCATTATTGCTTCATCTTGCTTCATCTTCTTGAACAGAAAACCCTGACCACCATAGCCGAGAACCTGCCTCTCGCAAATGTACATATATGTGTGAAATATGTTTAGGATTCTGTATTTTTCTGAATGTATAGAAACTGCTTTTTCATCCAGGTGCTTTTGTCTGTACACTAGGTTGTGTGTTAAAAGTTCATCTGTTTTTAACTGGAGGTGCTATCTTCAGGGAGGCAGGGTGAGGAGCAAGGGTGAAGTGTGTGGAGAAAGACACATGCACAAAGGAACCAGCACGAACAGAGAATCCCAGAGAAGAAAGTGGAGGAGAGAAACAGGAACAAAAATTATATCACATGTAACCATGCTGTGGTCTAAGGGCATTATGTCATGACAGCAACTGAAAACCAAGCAGTATCTGTATTCAGAGGAGGGGGGAGATAAACTGTGACTGAGCAGCAGCCATGACTTTTCAAAAACACCTCAGGTGTTTCTTGCTAAATATCAAGAATAACAGGAAACCTGTTATTGATAGCAAGGTGGAGAAAAAAAGCCCTTGTGCACTCAGCTGTGCTGTTGCTGGATGCATGTAACACAGGACAGAGAGTACATGTCACATCAGATAGTGCTAAGAGGTGCCAAAAACCACCTTCACTCTTTCCCCCTCAGCATCTCCCTGTGTGAGAGCCGGGTGAATACCAATGTGGATCAGCTCTGTGTTGCTGCATGCTTCTGCCCACACAGTGGGACCCTTGTAGTGATTCAGACAGCACTGGACTCTGGACACATAATGTACACAGAATATCCATAATAAATAATAATTACCACAGTAGGGGGCAGCAGCCAGCTGTGGAGGAAAAGTAGGGCCAGCTGCTGGAAGAGATGTTACGCGCTGGCCGAGCATGCAAGCTGGGCACTGGGGAGGGCGAGAGGGCCATGGCTGGGAGCCAGCGGCAGCTTACTGCCAAGAAGAGGGAGATAAAAGCACAATAGAGGTTCACCAGAGGGAGCTGCTCCTGGCCACCCCTCAGCAATCGGTAGCGGCCCTGGTCCAGGAGAGAAGGCTGATGACAAACAGGAGCATCGCCAGCCCAAGTGCATGGCCCATGCTACTCACATGTACCATGCTGGAACTAGCAGGATGGGTATCAGTAAGCCAAGCAAGCCTGCTGCAGGGAAGCAGACCTGCACAAGCTTTCTGGTTTCCAAGAGACCCGTATCTCCTCCAGAAATGAGCACAGTCTCATCCTGCTCCCCTGAACATCACCCCAGGGGCACCTCCAGCTGAAGCAGGGTCAATACTCCTAAAATGAGTCAGCTCCCCAAGAGACTCATAGGCACCTGGTTAATGCTTTTCTGAAGCTCCCTGATGCCCAAGCCTCCTTGATTTCATTTGTAGAGAAGTTTCCAGGCAGCTCTGAAGATCCCCAAATTGCAGTGTTTTTAGCTGCCTGAATTCCTGTGAGGGTCTGATACTTATCACTTGGGGTCCCAGGTGACATGGTAAATGAAAAACTACTTTGGACACACTTCATAGTCCAGTGCTACATATAAAATTTATCACAGGCTTAAAGCATTTTTCTAACCACCCTGAAAACTAATTTCTAAGACCAAATCAGTTTGCCAGCCTAATTTTCACAAGGTTGTTCATGGCACACTCCCCACATACTGGCTTCTCAGTAAAGTCAATAGCATCCCAGAGTAAGCTCCTCTATTTGCCCCATGTGGAATACTTAACTATTTCACCAGCACAGCATAACAATTAATTAGTGCATGTTCTGTGTAGTAATTATAACGATGTGGCACATTTCACGTGAATTTAGCTTAGTGAAATTTAGCTTTACTTATTTTCATGTCTTATCTTCAAGCTTGCTTTCTGTGCCTTTTTATGTTTCACTGAGTTCAAATGCAAATAGATAAACTCTGTTTGCACTTCCTTACAAAGGAGGAACGTGTTTATTTCCAGATTCTATATGCATCCACCAGAAAAAGTCACACAGGACAACTGAAGTATTTTTCTGCTGTGTTCCTAGTTGGCTGAGCATAGTGGGTGTGATGTGGGTGACGTTAAAGGGAAGCCACTTTTCCTCTATTTCTCAGTACAGAGGCTGTGGGAATTTTTTTGTCTCAGCAAAAGAAGCAGCTACTCTCTGGATCTTGGGTTATACAGACCACAGAAGAGAAAAGAACTCAATAGAACACAATCTCAGGCAAATAGGGCATGGTATGAGGGAAAAACATCCGTCATTTTGCAGGTAGTAGCCAAGAATATTCCATTTGTGAGCTCAAATGCAAATTCACAGACAACAAAGAGCCTATGTTGAACGTATATACAGCTCAAACATAAAGAACCAGATTCTTTCCCAATAACTTTAATCTGAGTATCTGACCTTAAGAACCAATCTCAGTTATGTGCTGGCAAACACCAAGATTTGGAATGAAGTTAGGGGTGTTGCACTATTTTGAAAGCTCTGTTTTGAACCAGCTGTCATTACGAATGTCTGCTGGTACCCCGTCTTAGCATGCAGCCTGTCACTGTTAAGCTTAATGGGAATGAGCCAATGAAGTGTATTGAGCTATGCTTTCTTGCATGTCTTTATAGCTCAAATTACCCCTCCACACAGCCATAACAGGTAATCTTTGAATCTATTTCTGCCACATTCTAATTGCTTCCATTTAATTTGTGTATATGTGTATGTGTGTTTGTATATACATATATGCATATTTATATGCACATATGTACATTTGGACATCATTATTAAATGTAAATTTGCATATTGTTAGAGATTATTGCTATGTTCATCACAGATTCTTAAAGTAACTGGCTTTATTATACAACAAATCAACAGCAGAAAATTAATGCCTTCTTTAGAATAAATAAGAAACACAAGACTCATTATACCATATATGTTTAATAGTTTAGACATCTCAGTGCCCACGTGAAAACAAGGAAACATATATTGCAATAGGCAGTATAATTATTTCAGCAAGGAACATCCATCCCACACTCCTAGAAATATGAGATTCAGCATCATGAGATCCTAGCATTATGTCATCAGCTGCATGAGTTTCACAGCTTATCTTTCTGATTTTATGTTACAGGAGTAAACTCCAACAAAAATGTATAACACTGCCAATTTAACAGCACATTTATGTTAATACTAGCTGTAATGATTTCAAGAAGGTGAAGATCAACGTTTCTGTACATGTGTTCACTTCTGTGTATATATGCATACACATACATGCACATATAAATGCATGCATGTATGTGTGCATTACGTATATAAACTGTCTTTAGAGATGCCATTGTTTTAAAAGGTTGATTCCAAGTACATTAAACTTGAAAACAATGTTCCATACAGTTGGCCAATTTAAAGAAGCCTCTGCTAGTGTATGGAAGACCGAGCTAGTTGATATCATTAAACTCATCAGATGAGGCTGCAGGTAGCCGAAACATTCCTTAATGAAAATTTAAAGAGAGCAGATTAAAATTATATTCCTCCAAGCCAACAGAACACAAAGGTAAAGACATTCAATTACAACCAAGATCTCATTTAGCAGTAAAGGAGTGTTGTTTGTTGATCAGAATTTATTGCCTGAAGTGAGCATGTAGGCTTGTGACTATTCTCATAATTACTTTCTACAATGTAACCTTCTCACACTCAGATATAGTTATGGAAGATGGCATCTTCCGTAATTTTTAGCCTGTGATGTCCATGATCATGCTAGAAACTCTCAACAACAGTAACAAAGATTTTTTTTTTATCTGTGCTACTCTTATCTCCTAATATTGTGGGAAATAAAATAAATCTATAATAACATGTATTTGGGTTTTTTAAACTACAAGGTTAACAGTTTTTACAGGGTTTTATTCGCCAATTGAATAAGTGGCACAAGGGAAGTGGTTTGAGCAAGATGCTATCTGTGCGTCTGTCCAGACTGCTTGCAGCTTTCCCTAGCCACATCAGGAGGGGGTTTCAGTGAGAAGACATTGAGGATGCTCAGCTCTGTACTGGATCTCTCATTAAGTCAGAGAAATGCATCACATCTTTAAAATCTCAGAACTAAAAAAGATACTGACAGGCAGGAGTGTGACAAGAGGAAAGGAATAACCAGGAGACTGAAAGGACTGATTTGTTAGGGAAGATTATACGATCTAAATAGCTGTGGGTTGGCTTTATGCTAACTAAACACAGTAGTTAAAAGATACTGTAAGAAAATTGCATCAGTGAAGAAAAATAAGGAGTTTGAAAAGGGACGCAACTAGAAGAAATGATGTTAAGAAAGGGAAAAAAAATACTTCTGATTACAAGATACTCTAGGCAGTACAGTCTATCCCTGGGGACATGACATCACCTAAGACATTTAATCTAGGCACACAAAGCAACCAAAAAATACGCCACAAGAAACAGTCTCACTGTGTCAGGGAGCGGTACTGGATGACCTAAAAGGTACATTGCTAATTTGTGTGCACCTGTTATCTGTGATTTTCCTTGCTTGTATGGTCAACTTGTTGTTACCTGTGTGTATTCGTTTTTTCTGGGCCCAATCCACCTCATGCTGTAGTCAGGAGAAGTTTCCGGCAGGAGCAATAGGACTTCAATATCTGTTCCATGTATTTGTTGCTCTAAAATGAAAAAAACAAAACAAAACCAAACAAAACAAAACATCTAAAACGATTCTGCAAAAACTGTTATTGCATATTGTATATAAATGTACATACAATTAAACCAGATTGGTCCCTTAATATTTCTTGGACATTTGAACTTGTGTTTAGCCTTTGAGGTATCCCAGGTAATGTGCATTCGCTTTCATACACTGGAACCAAAATGTTTGCTAGGGAAGAAACTTACAGTTCATCTAAAAATGCCTTCTGATGAAAAGCTGCGTTGATCACAGAAGAAGATTTTCTACACTAAAATGAATATATATATAAAACACAGAAATGGCAAATCTTTATTGCTAAAGCAGTAATGCAACTGATGAAAGAAGCAACCAATGAATTCTGTACTCAAAACTATAGTTTTCAAATAGTTTTACCAAATATCTGAGTGTATATGCTCAAAATGTGCTTAAATTCCAGCTCATTTGCAGGTAGGGAATCACTGTGTTGCGGCAGCTCAGTGCTGGCCCCTTGAGAGGCACAGATTTCTGTGTAAGTGGGGCTGAATGTTCAGGGGTCAGGGCTGTGTGTTGGTGTTGTCCATATATCTAACAGCAGGTATTGCAAATCTTTAGAACAGTGTTCCTTGGAAATACTAAACAGACTTTTTGGTAGTCAGTATTGAGCCTGTGGCTATACTGCTTCAGGCTGTGATCTTGTCAGCTTTTACAAGATAAGTAGGGTCAGGCAGGGTCACTGCTTGGATTGGTAACTCTAAGGAAAGGCAGTAGCTGCAGGAAGTGTCTTAAGCAATAAGAATAGATGTGGCTGTTTTTCCTGAGCTTTTTCTAATACCCTGATGAAGGTGTAACACCCAGCTGTGATACGAGTGAGATCCTCACCCTCTGCAGTCATCAAGCACTTCATTTTTTGAAAGGGTTGTCCCTTGACCTGGTATGGAGGTGTGTGATGCAATAAATAGGAAACCGCAGAACTCAGGTACTGCTTGTATGCGTGCATGGTCCTGGTTGTAATGTAAATGCATGGTCCTAGCACATTTTGTCACGAAGGGGTTACAGGTGAATGACATTTCTGACCTCTTCGGGAATGCTGGCAACTGCAGTTAAGTGTTTTGCTTTGTTTATAAAACAAAAGACAAGTTTATTAAGCCAAGACCTTGTGCACCAACTTTCAGCCTCACACGTTTCTACAGAAAGCATAGAAGGGTTGATAATTAAATCCTTGCCCAATGATCTACATTGCCAAGAATTTTAAATTGTAAGTTAACCAATTTCTCTTCTAAAGTTCAAACAATAAATAAAATTCTATGTGAAAAATGGAGCCTTTTATTCCTTTGTCAAAATCTGATCAGAGTAAACTACAGATGTTAAAAGGCACTGTAGTTCAAAGAATTAAAAAGAATCTTATGAGGTTTGTACGAAGAAAAGAGTTTTAGAGAATAATATGGAAAATATTATAATGCTATTATATAAATCAGTGGCACATCCTTACTTTGAATACTGTCTTCAAATTTGGTCACCTCAACCCTGAAAAAAAGAAAGTAGAAATAGAACAAGTCCAGAGAATGGTGATAAAAATGATAAAAGAGAAAAGGATGGGAAATTTCTTGAGAATAAAGAACACAAGCACTAACTTCTCTCTCAAGGAAGATTCACCCTCATGGGACTGCAAATCCTACATGAACCCTCTTCATAAACTTGGAACAAGTGCTGTTGCCTGGGATCATCCAGAAGATGTCATAGAATCATAGAATCATAGAATAGTTAGGGTTGGAAAGGACCTTAAGATCATCTCGTTCCAACCCCCCTGCCATGGGCAGG
>JASSUY010033715.1:0-101922 GCA_032466535.1 Forpus xanthops
CCGGGCCGGGCCGGGGGGAGGCGGGCACGCCCGACCGGGTGCACGCCCGATTGCCACCGCCCTCCGCCGAGGCGTAGCTCCCGCGCCGCTCTGCTGTCCCATCTGCTTTCCCTCCCCCATCCTGCCCCTGGGGTGGGTGCTGCAGCGAGCCCGGATATTTGGGGATGTGCGCAACGGGAAGGGGGCACAGGGACGTGACTTTCCGGCATTCCCGGTCCAGCTGCGGGACGCTGCAATTCCGTGTCCCCGGCCGCCGTGCTGCAGGGACCTGGCCTCCCTCTGAGGCCGGCCGGCCTCAGCCTTTCCCCCGGGCATGGCGGGTCCCAGGGGCGCTCCTACACCCTCAAACCCTTGTCCGGAGAGGGGACAGGGCCGCTGTAGCCATTTGGCGCCTGTATTTCCGTGGCACGCAGTGGAATATTGCACCTCGTCTAGACAGACAAAGAGCTGCATGTACCCCATCGCCGGGGAAAAGCAGATGAGTTCCCCGCGCCGATGCTCTTAACGGTGTGGCGGGGGATATTCCCCAGGGAGCGGCCGGTTGAGGTCTCCCGGTAGCGGGGAGGCACTTTTCCAGTAGCGGAGGCGGTCCGGAGCCCTTCCCCCTCCGCGCCCGGCGCCGGGCTCCGTCCGCCAGCGTCTTTCGCACATCGCATCCTCGGTGGCAGAGGCCGCGGCCTGAGGTGCCGCCCCCATCCCGGGGCCTCCGCGAAGCGCGGAGCTCTTGGGCGGCCGTTGCTCACTCCTCTCTGGGCATGTGCTGGGGATATTCGAGAAGCTCGTCGTCGACGAGGCATTCTGTGATCTGTGAGACAACGTCGTTGTGCCAAAGACCCTGCGGTTGTTGGAGGCCTCTGAAACTGATTGACCCTAAATAAAATTACACAGGAAACAAAAATTAAAAAGAACACACCCACAAATAAAACAAACAAAAAAATACCCCAAACCAGCCTTGTACACACAATAAAAATTTCAAATGGGAAATACGATTAAAAAAATCCCCAAGCAAACCCCAGAACAAAAAAAAAAATCAAATCAATGGAAAAGCGGTGCTGCAAGGGGAGGTGTCGGTATGGTCAAGGTGTTGGGGTGCTGAGTTACGCCCCTGAGAGGCAGCTGTCGCTGCGCGGGGTGCGCAGCTTGCGCGTACCCTCTGTGTGTTCCCGGAGGCAGCAGCCCGCGGGTAGTGCTGGGCTGCGCCGGGCACGGAGCCGCCGCCCTGCCCGGTCACCGGGTGCTCCGATGCCGCCGACCGCGACCTGTCCCATCCAGAGGGATGGGGTTTGATCTCCTGGTTGGATGGGTTGGTTATAGAGGGCGAAGGGCTGCGCCTGGACCCCCGGGGGACAGCGGGCTGGGGCGCTGCTCCCGGGCGGCCGGGCAGGGAAAGGCCCGGGGCACGGCGGAGCTGGCAGCAGCGGGAACCAGCGGAGGCGAGGCAGGCGCTCGGAGCCGAGAGAGATGCCTACAAGCCACGGGCTGCCATTTTGTCTGTTTTACGTGGGCTGCCTTTCCCCTCTCCGGGAGCGCCGTGTGCGGTGGTTGCAGCAGCGCCTGCCCTTGGCTGGCCCTTGGCCGGCCGCCCCCCAGGAGGCAACCCGAGGGTTCAGGAGAGGTCCCCCCGATAGAGCGCCCGCCGGCCCCTGCCTCCCCGGCCCCAGCGCTTTCCCTGCCACCTCCGCCCTAGGTGCTCGGGGTTTGCAGGCTGTTCAGCTGATTTGTTGCTAATAGCAACCACACGACAGCGATTTGCAGCCTTTTCTGCTGCCAGTGCCTCTCGTTACACCTTCTTCTGCAGAGCGGGGACCGTCCTCTGGCTGCTGCGTGTCCCCACCCCTCCAACCGCAGCAGCCGGGGACAATGACGGGGCGGCCGGGCAGTGCGCAAATCGGGTCCTTCCCCATCAAGAACTAAATACTGGACAGCTCCAGCCCTCCCCTCGCCGCGGCCGCGCAGGCTCCGCGTATTTCGCATTGTCTGGCAGCATTGTTGTGAGCTACCAGCGCCCGCAATCCTGCCCGGGGCGGGGGGAGAGCACTGCTGGGTTTACATATGTAGATGTGGGCAGCGTTCAGCGCCAAGCCGACACACACCCTCCCCCGGAGCAGCAGACACAAAGGAAGACCTCGTTCCTTTCAAGTTCCCAGAATAAATTAAGCTCCGGCTTTCAGTTTTGGAACGTCCCAAAAATATTTATCTATTTATTTATTTATTTATTTTCCTTAATGGCACTGCACAAGCGCTGACGGTTCCGTAGGAAACCAGAGGTGTATCCATATGCACGTGGTAAAAAGGGCTCAGCCCTACCAGCTAATATTTCCTGGTCCCAACCTACAAGTCAACCTGAAACGTTTTGCCCTTTTCCACTTTATTGATCCCTTATAATTTTTGTGCTGCTTTTGCCTAGTGCAATGGCGACTCACCAAATCTCCACTAGCCAAGTCTCTACCGTTTACATGCTTACTGTTACAGACTTCTGAAGTGAAGGAAAAGGATAAGTCCTCTTTCTAACGCGTTTGAAGTGCCGCGACGTTCTTGTCTTCGCCTCACAGAACTAATTTATTCTATAAGAAGGTCTCATAAACTAAACTCGCCACGGAAACTCCGGAAAGGGGACCCCAGAAGTGGGTGTACCGCTGGAACCCAGAGCAAAAAATCAAGGAAGAAGAGAGGGGACTCTCCACTGCTTGGTCCCTCTGACGGAACTTTTGCTATAATCAGGTAATGGCAAAGACTAACTTGAATTTTAAAATTGAATTATTCATGGATTCAAATAATACACAGCAGTAGGGGCTATACAAGGAGCTGGAGATCCCTCCTTCAGTACGCTCCCTTTGAGTGAGCTCTTCGGTTCCCGCACCCCATTCACTTCCACTAACCTCTCCACACTTCATCTCCCCTCTTCCAGCAGCCTGGAGCTTTCCCCTCCGAGCCGCGGAGCCAGCAGAAGAGTTTGCGCATTGCTCTTCGCACCAAACGCGCTCCGTCCTGGAAGCGCTGGATTAAACCCCGAGTTTCGGTAACCCTATAAATACCTGCTCAAAGCCTTGGACAATTTGCCAGGCTTGTTGCAAGCGGAGAAGACCCTCCAGGCGCAGATCGGCCGCCCCAGCGCAGAGCCGATGAGCGCGGGGGGCTGCCGGGGGACTCTAGCCCCGTTGTTCCCCAGCACCGACGGGCTGTCCCGGCAGGGTTCCGCAGCATGTGTGGAAACCGCCACGCCAAGACGCGGGAAGACCTCACCTTTTAAGTGGCATCGCGGAGTTTCTAGCAGCAGAGGAGCAGCCATGGCTTGGCTGTGGGGTACAGCGGGACATGAGCCGTCGGGGGCCAGCGAGCAGGACCCTGGACCTGCCACCCAGCATCCCTCCAGCCGGGGGCTGCCCCAGAGCCGGGACAGAATCACCTGTTGCCTCGACCAGCGGGGCCGGACCAAGGACAGCTCGTGGGAAGCCCCCCGACACTGTTCATCCCCCAAAAAACACGAGGAGAAACTTTGCCCTTTACCGGCCTGGGACAGTGATGGTTTCCCTCCCGTTACGAGCGTATTTCCGAGTGAATCAAAGGCTGAGATTAAAGAACACCCACCAGAAAGCGAAGGCACGTTATTAATTTGGATAATTGTTGCCTAATCCACTGGTCTCCGGTTTGTATTTTAAGATGACGTGTGCAGTAACGCGGTCGTTACTAACACCCCCCGCCTGAGGATACAGGTTTCATACTAATGAGCACCCCAGCAGCGGGCAATGAAGTCTCACAAGTACGTCATTTCCATAAATGATTTTCCGTCTTCAGTACTTTTGCAAGAACCGGTGACATTTCTGTAGACCGCATTTGCATGCTGTTTATTCCTTATTATTATTATTAACCACGTGAACAGAACCTCAGCATCAAGCAACGAAATGTGACAGCAAGTTTTGGAGGTACTCAGGGTGCGTTTTGTTGTTTCACTTATGGGAACATTAGACTTATGAGACAGATAAATCAATTTATCTGTAATTGACACATCTGCTCTTTTTAAACCCCCAAAACTCTGGAAGATTTGGTGTTTTTTTTTTTTGTTATTTTTTATTTTTTATTTAACTTAAGAACAGAAATAAGCATTAAGAAATGTGTTTAACAGCTGCTGCCTTCCCAAATACACATGGTGATAATTTCCCAAAATAGTTTCTGTGGCAAACGACCTTCTCACCAACCTGATTTAATTTGTCCCATTTATTTGTAAAGAACGTCACATCGCCTGCTTGGTTTGTTTCCTCAAAGAGAGGGTTTTTCCCGCATGAAATACTCCTGGAAACACGTGGCTCGCTTCATACCCCGGTACTGTTTGGGTTAACTCCCCCCCCCCCCCAGCTGAGGATCCCCGGAGGTGATTTATTAAAATTAGGCGTCTTTCTTACACTTTCCCAAACTTTTAAAATGCGGCAGAAGTAACTTCAGCCTTTCAGCTTTAAGGTGTGAGACAAAACTTTGCCCTGCCTATGAAATAATGTGTGTGTATAGCGTCAGCCACCTGACTTTGTACATTTGAAGCTTTGCAGAACAGAGTAGCAGCCTGTGAAATCCTGAAGCCACTGTGCGGTGGAGGGTGGCTACAGAAAGGGACTTTTTTTTATTGAATAGGAACTCTGCGTTTCTCTCGGAGCAGCCTGATCTATAGCAGACCTAACCAATAACTTCGTTCACAAATATCCCCCGTCTTGGGAATCGCCCTCAAAAGATACTGGAGGAAATGCAGAGTCTATTTCAACTCAAATCCTGACCACCCTGATTTCATTTTTCAGTCCCACCGTTTGCATTAGTTGCCCCACAGACCTCCAAGGTTGGGTTTACTCATACATAAACCACGCCTTGGCCGACCGGTTGTGAAGGGAATTATTCGTAAATTGTCTTCACAGTGGGAGGCACCAAGGTGGGGATAGAGGAAGGCAAAGCTTGGCTTATCTGTCAGAATGATGCTCTGATGAAAAAAAACCAGTACAAAATCCTGTTGTGGTGCGAAGGAGCAGCAAGTACCTGCGCTTGGCAAAGCCAGGGGGCTGCTGCCGGGCCGCCCACCCGTGCCGCTACCCCTGCGCGGAGAGCGCAAAAGGGATGTCCTGGTGCTGCGCGGATGGATGAGCGGGGCACGGGGTGAGCTGTGCTTTCCCCTCCAGCGGTGCCGCCGCTTCTCCGCGGCACTTGCACGGCAGTTCCAGCCCACGGGTTCGCCCCTGTGCTCCGCGGGGGCTCCGCATGGTGAGTTTATTTCCCGTGAGGCGCGAAAAACTCCGGCGTGGGCCGGCGCGGCGGCATAAAGTAATATTGGGGATTCCCGAGGAAGAATCTCAGGGGTGGAAAGATCAGAGAGAAAGAGACTGAGGAAAAGAGAGAGAGAAAAAGAGAGAGAGAGAGAGAAAGAGACAGAGGAAAAGAAAGAGAGAAAAAGAGAGAAAGAGAGAGAGAGAAAGAGACAGAGAAAAAGAAAGAGGAAAAGAGGAGAGAGAGAGACACAGACAGAGGAGAAAGGGATACAGAGACAAAAAGAGACAGAAAGTGAGACAGAGAAACATAAAGAGACAAAAGAGAGAGAAAGAGAGAGAAAAAGGAAGAATAAAGAAAGAAAAGGAAAAATTAAAATCAAAGGCCCCCCCCCTCCCCGAGGAATAAATGCGCGGCGGCGTGAGGAGGGGGCAGCCCCGGGAGCGCAGCGGCTGCACTTATTTTTGTTATCTCCTCCTCTTTTATGATTTCTCCCTCACCCAGGTGTCGGAGAGGAGCAGGAGCTGGGCTGGGGCACTCCGGCCTGGTACTCAGCTGGGACGACGGGGCTCTCCCTCCCCGCCCTTGGCGAGCTGCGCAGCAGCGGGGTGGGACAGGGCAGCTCTCGGGACCGCGGAGCATCTCCGGACAGGGGTCCGAGGAGCGGCTGCCTGAGCAGGGCGTGCAGGGCAGCGGGGACCCGCTCGGAACCTGTCCCGCCGAGGCGCACCGGTGGGGCGGCCGCAGCGCCACGCTTTAGTACCATCGGGGGCGGCCAGGCCCCAGTCCTGTTGCAAGTCCCAGTCTACTCCGCGCTGTCGGAACGCGGAGAGACGGCAGCGGCGGCCCGTGGGCGGTGAGTCCCTGCGCGGATGTCAGCCCTGTCCCGTCCCCAGCCCCGACCCGCGGACACTGCCCGTCCTGTGCCCGTCTCTTCCTCCGCTGCGCTCCCGGGGGAGCAGCGGCTCCTGCACATGTTCACATGCGCTCCCACGGACGCCCTGTCCATCTCGGCGTATGCACCCGCCGTTCGGGTGTGCCACAGGGGCAGAAGTCTTCTCGCTGCAGAACACCCGCGCCCCTACGTTTAACACACGGGTTCTACACCTCACCCGCCGAACAACCACCGCCACTTCCCGCAGCGCTGCGCGGCCGCGGAACGCTGTCGCGTGCTGCGAGCGGCGGGCGGGTGCGCTGACGTCACGGGCGGCGTGGCCGCGGTCCCGTCTCTCCCCCCCCGCGCGGCTTCCGCCTGGTTGCCAAGGCGACGGGTACACAGAGTGCGGCGCTGCGCGGGTGCGCAGCCTGTTGTGCCGCTGCCGCCATGAACCAGAGACAGCTCCTGCAAGGTAGGCCGGGGCGGCTGGACCGGGGCTGGACCGGGGCTGGACCGGGGCTGGCGGCGCGGCCGTTAATCCGGTGCCCCTGCGCTGCCGCCCGCAGTTTTCGAGCAGTACCAGCGCGCTAGGACGCACTTCGTGCATGCGGTGGCCGAGTTCGCCTCCCGGCCGCAGAACATCGACGCCCTCCGGAATGCAGGTACGCTCCAGCTCCCCTTCCTTTCCGCCACTCGAGAGCCGGCTTCCGCGTCCCGGCACCGCTGCGTAACGCCCGACGGCGGGGAAGGGCGAGAGCGGCAGGGACTGTCCCGGGACTGGCAGGCTGCCCGGGACAAGTCCATGGTTTTCTTTCCCCTGCTTGTCTTCCCCCCGAGACTGGACGCTTAGTTTTCCAAAGGTTTGTTCCCGGTAGGATTTGCCTGTCCCCCCGGCTCCGCGGTGCGAGACCGGGCTTGCTGAGGCCCCTGCGGCGCGGTGAGGAGGTTACAATAGGCTCGTCCATCAGCTGCGAGCAAGGGTTGTCCCGCTTGTGTGCGCGGGTATTTCTGTGTTTTCTGTTCTGTGTTTCTGAGGTAGATGTCTCTGGCTGTGATCTCATAATTTCTTTTTATTTCAGGGAAATTTTCTCCGCCTAACCCACTTAATGCTCTTTATTTGGCTTCCAATACAGCTTTATGCGAAGCGTAGAAAGCAGAATTCTCAGTGAAGCCAGCGCTGACTTGCCTAGGAAAGCTTGCTTTAGAAGTAACTATTTTTATACTGCCTTTATAAGTTGTTCCTAAATTCTTCAGTGCTTTTCGCTAGCAGGTTTGCTCGGTTGAAAAAGGGAGCCGCTTTTGTTATATTGCTGTCGTGGGATGTCGTGAACCGAATTGAGCATTTTTAGAAACAGGAGCTGCGGGAGCAATTCTACCAGCTGTTGTGCTGCTGGCATCTGGCAGACCCACTATGCTTGGCCAAAGTTCCCGAGCTTTAAAGAGGAAAAAGAAGTGCTTGGTAATTGATTACCTGAAAGACAGTTTGAAAAAGTGCTGTAAATCAGTAGTTGTTTTACCATATGGTATTCATGAATTGATTATGTTTTGGTTTGTCTTGATTTTGTTTTTAATGCTAGTTTCCCAAATCTAGTAAAGCTGTCAGTCTTTTCTGAGATACAATGGGATCAAACAAACAAACAAAGAAACCCAATCGTGTAAGTACTCTCAGCCTTTTTTGTTGTTGTATTTACAGCTGTTTATTAAAATGGTTTTATTGAAAATCTGTTACTTAAATTCTTGTTAAAGAAACATTTGCTCAGGTTATGGGAGTGACATGTTGACACCAGGCCTCCTGCATTGGCTTCTTCTGCCTCTTGGTATTTTTTAGTGAGTTAATGCTGCTTCTTTAGTTTACACAAATGAGCTCTGTTTACCAAAGGGACATCTTGGCCATAGGAATAATTTATGCCTCATTTGTAGTAAGAGGTCCCTCTGTGTCAGTTAACAGTTCTGGTTTTAGCTACTGCCAGGGATCCCATTTAGGCAGGCTTCTTAGCTTCAGTGTTTTTAAAAATGCAGAAAGTCTCTGACTTTAAGAAAGCGAGCAAAGTGCCAAGCTAACTTTAATTACATTGCATTTCTTCTTGAAATAATTATTTGATGTCATCTGGTTAGTAGCTCCACCTTAGAACTGATTTATTGCTTGTACAGAAGAAATCATCAGTTTAGAGGCCTGAAACTTTCTTCTGGGCACAGCTGGTGTTGATTTGAAGCTTAAATATACAAGATCTGGCTCTGGGGTAGTAATGTGGAAATCTGCATTTGTGAAGTTTGCCGTTCTTCTTGCCTCATTCTGGTATTGAGCTGCTTTTTTTGTAGGCTTTAGCTTTTCAGATGTTAGAGAAGAGGAGAATGTCTGCATTTTCCAGCCTTTCCTATTACAACTTGTTTGAGTGCTTGAGGCCCACAAATATTTTAGTGTCTTCCCCAACCTGTGCCTTTAAAACTAACTCATAGTTATACAATTAAAATTATAGCTGTTAGTTTTGACCTTTTCTAGATACAACCTTTAAAACCTCCTCCTAATTAAATGTTATTAAGTGGCTTTTAAAATCTCCTATCAAATAAAACCTCATTTGATGGTATTTTTTTAAGCACTTAACCAAATATTTCAAGACATTGCTGTCTAGCAGGTTACTGGCATGCTTTTTATGCTCTTGATCCAGTGAGCTCTGGAGCAATGCTTTGAGAAAGAAGTATGTCTGTCTATACATGTGTCTCTGTATAAATCCATACATAAAAGGGTTGGGGGCTTGTTTCTTCTTCTGGTAAAGAAAGTTAAGTATCCCTTAGGGATATTGCTGTTTTAAGAAGATGCCAAAAGTCTTTGCCTGCTGTTACTTCCCATTAGCTATAGGAGTTAGTGGTACCTTGCAGGGTTCTTTGGTTAGATCTCAAAGGTTGTCAGGATTTAGTCTTCTGGCTGAAGCAGAAGGCAAGATTACAGTGACTTGAACTTAAAATCGAGCCCTTAAAACGTAATGTACTGTTGTATTACTTGCCTCGGTTTATATTCCTGGAATATCTGAGATTCAGACTGGTAGCAGTGAGAGATCAGTGCTGAAGGAATAAAGTGTTTGGTTGCATTTATAGAAGTAGTTTTGATAAATGCTTCATATCTTATAAGGAAAATAAATATTAGTTTGAGACCTTGTGCTTTGTGGAGGTGCCTCTGGATACCATGATAACATCATGAAAGATGAAAGTGTGTTTAAAAAGCCAATTCTTCTCTACACTGTAAGCCCTGCTTCTGTGGTATTAAACCAGATACAAGCAGTGGTATTGTTTCAAATCAGGAGATGGCAGATGGCAACATGGAGGGGAGCAAGTGGCTAGGATCAGAGGTGGGAGTTTCTTATGCTAGCTTAGCTGTTGAGAAACCTGGAGGTACCATTATTGTGGAGACATTTGTATGATCTGTAAGGACTGGGAACTGGCAAGCTAGAAAGAAGGTCGGAGAGGGCCAACAGGAAGCCCGCCTTTTCCCAGAGCATCTCTCTTCTGAGGCTCCTGTATCTCATCAAGCTCTGGAGCTGCCTTTCCCACTGAGCAGGAATCCCCTTATAAATGGTTGTATCCAGGGAATTGGAACCTGGCCCTGGACTTTGACACGTTTACGGGGCACTGGTGCTTTCTGTTGAGGAATGTCCTGGGGAGTCTGTGCCTTGGAGCTCAACAGCTTTCTGGTGGCAGGGAAGTGCGAGGAGTAATCAGAGAAATTCCTTTGTCAGAACTCATTCCTGGGTGTTTTCCATCTCTGTGCTTGGGTTGTTCTTTATGGTGGAATACTACCACAAACAATCATCACAGGGTTTGTTGTTTGAATGTTTAATTAATGGATACTTAAAAAAAAATCAATCTCCAAAACTCCTGAAGTTTTACTGTTTAGTAAATACTTATTTGGATAAAGGCAGACAATTTATTGAATCTCATTTCTGGAGAACTGCTGACTAATGGGAGAAGCTACTTTGATAGTAATGGTTGTAAACATAGTCTTTATAAGTAAATATATTCATTTGGCAGCTACAGCTGATGACATTTAGTATTGGAATGCACTACTGAGCTCCACACCCCCTCACTCTTCCAAAATTTAAAAGCATAGGAACAGACTATTTTCAATTATAATGGCAGATGAACTTGAGCTCTCTTTCTTGCACGGAGATTTAGTTGGCTTTCTGTCTTGTAGAAGATGTAGGAGAAAATCTGGCTGGTTCCAATAGATTTCTAAGAGTGGAAGTCACTGAGGTTCTAATTCTCCTTTATTTATCTGCATTGTGAAGTGCAGCACTCTAAATAATAGTTTCTTTAAAATAGCATTTTGGTTTGATATTTTTTAGAGGCATTTACAATTCAGCATTAATAAATGTATCAGAAGAAGACTTGAATTACTTCTGGATGTTAATTTTTGTGTTTTCTCATAGTATGAATTAGGTTTTTATTTATGTTGCATTAGAGCTTGTGATGGGATTGTTGCTTTTAATTTGTAAGTTATTTAAGGATACTGTTGGTTGTAAGAAGCAGTTTAAGTGTTGGAACTTAGCCTTTGACTTTAAAGATGTTACAGAATCAGTTCTTTAACCTTTTTCTTTGGGCTGATCACATTCTTAAGTGTAATGACTGTGGAAGTCGTAGGGAAAGCTGAGTCTTGAACATGGAAAAAGGGATTTGGAGCTGTGGGGTCTAGAAACCTGTGTGTCACGATGGGACCTTACCTGTGCTTGTTTCTCATTGCTGCTGGGGTATCTTTGTCATCTTGGGAGGATAACTTCAACTTCTGTCCCTCTGCCTTACCTACTTAATGCCAGTCTGCAGGGCTCTAGGAAAGCTCCAGAATGTTGGTGTAAAGGAAGACCCTTTCCCAGTGAATCTATTCCACATATCCTCCCATTCTGTCAGCTTGCACACCTGAGCCCAGGTCTGCTTTCCTTCCTGCGTGGTGTGAAGCTACTTCCAAGGCCTTACACCCCAGCATAACAAGCTATGTTTCAGGACTGAGTCCTCTCCTCCTCTTTTACTTCTGGGCATCTTCCTCTGTTTCTGCTCCTCACAATCTGCGTTGTCAAGAGGGTATAGCCTGGGGGCAGGGCTCCACCACAATCCCTGGTGGCATGGCAGGTTTACCTACTTAATGACCTGGTTTTATGCAAGTAAAGGATGATGTCTTGAGCATTGGTTCTCTCCCAGCTTTAGAGCTATTATACTGGTCACAGGTTTTAAAAGCTGAATTTCCAGATCTTTACAGTGGTTTGAGTAGTTGTTGTTTGAGACAAGACAGTTCAAATCTATTTCCCTCATCTAACTACACTGAGTCTTCTTGCTTGTGCTTTTTTCAACCTCTCTTCCGTATTTTAAGTGTACCTATTTTGAGCATGACAGTTGGACTCATGGCCCTGTGTAAGGAGGATCAGACTCTGGGAACAGATTTCAGAATGTAATTCCATATTTTAAATTATATGGAAGAATGTGCTCTGGTAGGACAGTGCTTTGTAGAAAGCCTGCTGGGAGCACAGGGTGTGTAGTAAGGATGGCTTTTGAGTCAGCTGTGCAGGAAGATCTGCTCCTATAAAGCACATGTGTTCTTGCTCTACGTGGACGTTGCAAGTGGATATGAATGGACAGATTCCAGTGCCCCCATATAGCCAGTTTTCAACATTTGGGTTTTATGCACCCTGTCCTGTGAAGGATGTTTGGTTGTTTGGTTTTTTTTTAACTGTTTGTAATTTATTTAATTTTATATTTGTATTTATATTTATTTTTTTTTTTATATTTATATTTTAATTTTGATTTAAAAGCTTTGCTGAGCTTTACTGGGAGAAGTGGGAGAGAAGTATGCAATGTAGCATGAAAGGCAAAAGGAGTTGTAGTAGATCAAGTGAGGAGAGTGGCTTTTCCCAAGGCTTGAGGACATGATGGTGTGTGATGAAAGGAAGAAGGAAGCTGTGTATTGAGGCAAGTACCAGAGAGATGACAAAGAAAAGGTAAAAAGTAGCTAAAGCTGGAGGGCTGGCTTTTACTGTAACTCAACTGAAAGGTCAACTGCTCCGGAATTGCTCCTCTGCTCTACCTTCTGGCCTGTTTGGAAGAGATTTCTAAGTAAAATTTCAAAGCCAGAATTTGTTAGGAATTTCAGTCTCATCTTAGCAAGTGGTCATTAAAAAGAAGCATCTCCTTGTGACCACATTGGTTTTGGTGTGTCTATGAAGGATTGTGTGGTGGCCACTAACTAGTCCCATGAGGGGCATTTTCAGAAATGCGGTGCTCTTGGAACAAGATTAGTTCTGCTTCATTAATGCAGAAACAGTGTTTGGGAAAAGATCAGCCAGAAAAGCTTGTAAGGAGGAGCAACTTGCTGCTCCTCTATCCTTCCAGAAGTCTCCAGTCCCGCTGTCAAACTGAATCTGCATTATGTCTATCCGCATCTGGCAATTGCTGTATGAATTACTTGATTACCCAGAGTCTCTGTTACCAAGTGGTGTTTATGTTCCCTTTGATATTTGAATTATTGTAGGTGTGTTGCACATGGAACCGTTACAGCGAGGAGTCCTTTCTTGGGGTGAATCACACTTGCAGAGCATGTACTTGAGACGTGCATACTGCATCCTCTCAGCAAGAGGCTGTCTCAAAAGGAGTGTGAAAGTTTTCTCTCTGTTCTTCTGGGAGATTTGTTTTAAGTCTTCTGCTTAAAACTCACAGCTATGCAGTTGAAGATAAGGAGTTGGGGTGAGGCAGAAATAAATTTCCATTTTATTTCCTTGCTGAATCAGCTGATTTTATCAGAAGCCCTCAAGAATCAAGGTGATCGATGAATGTTTGAGTGCTAATGATAGCTTGGTGAGTGTTCTTAGTGTAGCAAGTAGCACACAAAAATGAAAAGACAACACTGTATTTGATCCAAAGCATAAATTAGAGGGACAGCATGTTCAAGGTTAAGTGTGTCCAGAGACAACGCTAGGTAAAATTACTTTTTTTCCTCAAATACATTTTAGAGCAGAAATAAATCTTGTTTTTTAAGGAAGGAAAATGGGGTAGGAGTGGTCATCTTCAGGTTCAGATATGGAGAGAATTTCAAATGTAGAGTGGCGTTTCTCTGACTTGTGACTATTCACGTTTGGGAAGAGTAAGAGGAGGATGGAGTGATTCTGTGTGACTTCCAGGTGGTTTTCCCCAAGAAATCAAAATGATCAATGAAGGTTGCTGTCTCCACAATACTGTCTCTTTTGTTTGGCTACTGAAACTTGGAATGAAAAAAGTTGGAACCTGCCGCTGCCTTGAGTGGATTTTTTTCCAGATAGGCAGCAGCCAGCACTTGCTTGTTAAAATGAAGCACATCAGGCCTGTGCACAACAGCTCCCCTTTAGAAGTGGTTAAGGGTGATTCAGCTTCTAAAGTATGTCTTTCTTTGAAATAAATCTGAGTGGGAAACTGAGGATGGAAAATGGAAACATTCGTTGCCCAAGGTCAGTCAAGTTTCTGTGATGCAAGAGGGTATTTGGCAGTAATTCTTTGTTACTCTGTTTCTCAGTTGCTAGTGGGAGCTCTTCCAAAACAAATCTAGTCCAGTGGTCTAAGTGCCTTATTTTGTAGCTTACTTTCTGTGTTGTTGCCTTTGAATTCGTTAATGAATTTCTTACTTCTGTCACAACAGACTTATTTAGAAGGCCAAAGAGTTCTTCTAAAGGTTTCAGCAGCAAGACACTGCTACTCCCTGCTCTGTATGGCTCTGTTCACTTGAGTGAATGGTAGAAGTAAACAGAAGTTGTTGGAAGGTTCGTACCTATTTTCCTGCTCTAAGACAATGTTAAATATATTTGAATGTAACTCAAAATGCCAATTGGAATACTGGCTTGGACCTCTTTGGAAAAGGGGGGTAGACTTTGCTGCAGAGAGGATAGTCAAACAAAAGGAAAAGATCAAATAGATCAGCTCACCAAAACCAGCTGTGTCTGGGATAAAGAGCTGGGTTGAGCTTATGACAGGAAACCTTCCTCCTGTGTCAGGCATGTCTATCCTTTCCAGCACTCTCTTCAAAAGTCACAGAAGGAAGAGTGAACATCTTGTTTTTTCTGTGGGTGTTTTATTGGAGACCATAGAGACTCTAGGTAGCTGTTTTCACACTCTCGGAATTGTTTGTTTTTATAAGTGCTGTGAAGAAAGAAACACTTGGTTTGCTGAAGATGTAAAAATCATGATAATGGTGAAAACTCAAGCAGTTTGTCTTGCAGTGGAGTCAGATAATGGATAGCATCTTGATGCAGAGAAAGAAACTGTTTTTAGGGAAGGTGGGAAGCAGTGGTAGAAGCTTTTAATTATATTCAATGCCCAAACATAATCTAGACCTATACACATCTCTCAGTTCTCTATTAATTTGATGTCAATATAAGGCTTGTGTAGTAACAGGAATTGAGTTTTGTTTTTTTTTTTTTTTGTTTCTCCAAAGCTGTTGTTATGATAACTATTTATTTGCTGTCTTTTCTCACATTCAGGCATCACTTTAGGAAAATATAGTCTCCTTAAGGATCTGCGTGGTTTCTATTATTTCTAAACCTTTTCCATCCATTTACCGGTTAGGTTTTTTTTTGGACCCTGTTTTAGCATCTTGTGTCTTTTCTCTAAACAGTAACTACCATTTAATTTTTCATCTCTTTCCTCACCTTCGGTTTCATCAGCTAAAATAATTAGCAATACAATGTTTTGTGTTGATGCTTAAATGTCATCACCAAGCTCTACATGGTTTATACTACCATGAAATTAATGGTATTGGTCATGGGGAGGCATGCTGCTTGGAAGCATTTCAGGCTCAAGGCTTTTTAGCTTATTCTAAAAGTGAAATCTGTATCAGCTAATCTTGAAAACGCATATTATATAAATCTTGTATTTAGGACAACTCAAAGCATATGTGTGTGTAAGCTTTCTTAAATGTGGTTTTACATTTTTGAGGTGTCAAGGTATGTCATGCAGGCCAGAAACATGTCATGTGGTCTGGATCTAAGTCATGGGCTCCTCCTGGGTAAAGTGATTCTAGTCTGTTTAAATGTCACTGGAGTTTGAGACCATCATCAGAACTGAAATGTCTGCCACATCATAGTTGAATGTCTCACCCATCAGCCTGTTGGCTTTTCTAGGGTTAGGACACTGCATGCTAAAATACTCCTAATGTTCTCCCCCAACCACTTCTAACAGTCTTTTTTATAGCAGTAAAACTTATTTTTTTCCCCCTCATCTCCTTTTTTATTTATTAAATAATCTTGGTTTTGCATTATCTGTACACTAAATACAAATGTGCTACTCCTAACTCTGTTCCTGCTCTACTGAATTACCTTCAGGGTAAATAGAGTCAGAACAGCATGAGGTCTCCTTAGGAATTTCAGCAGTTGGTTGACCATGCAACTGATGTTAGAGGGAAGCACAAGAAAATGCCCTCCTGTAGAGGGTTCAGGGGACTTGCTGGACAAGAGCTCACTCTAGGTGATATATGGGGTTGGCCCCACCTCACATGTTTAATTTGTCATAGAAAGTACTTAGTGCGTTTTGATATGAAGCATAACCTGCTAATGGGACCATGCCTGCTATTTGGGAGGGTTTGTGAGAAGCTGTCAGTATGATGACCACATTCTGAAGTAGTGATTTCTGCTAAATGAAGTGCTAAATGAATTCGTATTGATTGTTACAATACTGGTGGATCAAGCTTTTGTCTTGGTACGTAGGAGGCCTCTTTCAGCTCCCAGTGGCTTTGATAGAAGTGCGAGCAGGTGCCAGCTACACTACAGACCTATTTCCATAGATTCTACATGTACATGCTCAATTAATGCATGTTACAGAGCCACTTTTGGTGTTTCTGTAATGCTATTAAAAATCACAGTTTCATTTTGCTTTTCTGTTTTTACTGAATGCCCTCCTGAGGTCTGTGTTATTTTGAATTGTGAACATCCAGCGTGGTCATACCTCTCATGTTAGTGCATCTTCTGTCTGGAATATTGACCTTCCCAGAACAAATTAATTAGTGGTCAGCATGGCCTCCATGGTTAGTTTTACCCCCCTGCCACCCTTTTGGAGCCACATATAGATTATTAGGCAATTTTCTTCTTTCTGGAAGCAGTTTGTTTCTAATGTAAATTAAATGTTCTCTGTGAGAATTACGCTGCTGCTCAGCTTACCTTTTTCGTTGCAGTATCATTCTATGCAGAAGTGTGCTACTGGTGTAACTTGTTACAGCCTCCATCCCTTTGGACTATTCCTTGCTCTAAGGCACTCGGTTTTCCTGGTTATAGTGTGCCTGTTCAACACTTGGGTGGCACTTGCCATTAGGCAGTGATGCCACTGTTGTGAGACTGTTGCACCAAAATACTTCGTTCAGTGCTTATAATCATGTGAGGCCTTGAGAAAGGAAGTCTTACTTTCTTCCTCAGTTACCAAGTAAAATCTTTGCTTTTGTTAGCAAACTAATGTAGCAGAAAGAACTGAGATGGAGATTTCTGACTGTGGCTCTGTGTGTTTGGTGTTTTGTTGTAGCACTTGTGCCTCTTTGGAGAGCGTTGCTTTCTGGCTGAGGTATAAAGCTAGGAAGTATTAATTCACACAGCTGGCTGGTACAGGGACAGCACCTTTTAAGAATCATTATACAAGTAACTTCTCACTTCCCAGACCTTATAAATCATGTTTTTTTATGTAACTGGGTGTATCTCGTTTATATTCTTATTAAAGAGGCTTAGTTTAACTGTAGGAAAAGCTTCTGTGTGCAAACTGATCATCTTTGATCATCCTTGTTACCTTTCACTGAACCTTTTTCAGTTCTACTGCCAGGGGAGGTTATTAAATATAGATTTATACAGTGGCATAGTGATGGTCCTTGCTTTGGCCTTTTTTCTTTTCCAAGTAATCCTGGGTACTCTCCATACTTCTGTAGGTAAAGTTTCTTCTCTGCTTCTGAGCACTGACCTGGTATTTCTGTGAAACTGCCTGTTCTAACATCAAGATCTTTATTCTGGGTGGTAGTGATCTGTTTGGGATTCATCACTCTGTGTGTGACATTAGGATTGTATTTTCTGTATGTGTTCCATTTCACTTGCCATTTTATCATCCAGTCATTCAGTCTCTAGTTCCTTATAGTTTTCCTCACTGATACTACCTTGAATAACTTTGAGTCAACAGCAAAATCTCACCTGTTCATGCTGCTCCAGATCATAGTTGTATGCTGAATGACACATGTCCCAGCAGGGAGGCCTGCAGAGAGCTGCACAGTGACCTTCTCCCTCCTATTGCAAGACTGGAAAGTTTACTCCTCTCACTTCCTATTTTTAGCCAGATTTTTATCCATGTAGGGACTTTCTTAGCCTGTAACTGGTAATGGTTCATGTCACGGCTGCTTACCTCACCTCTAATTTCAAGTGTGTATTGTAAGACCACCTTAGAGAATGGACTTTCATATTCTTTCATGTTCGACTGATACACTGTGGACTCATTAGTGAAAGCATATCATAAATAATAACATAAAATCTTCAGCTGGAGTGTAATATATTTTAGATATTGGCCCCCAAATAAATCAATCTAATAATAACACTAATAATGTTTATAACGGATGAAATATAATAGAGGTTCTGCTGGTATGCTGAATGGGCAGCATGCCAATGTCAGCTCACCAGGACCTCCAGGTGGAGTTCCCTGTGCATATTTCAACACATGCATTTTATGTATGTTTGAATGTACCTTATTTTCTTGTGTCTGCTCTAAGATCTGTATTTTGTAGATGTTTGAATGTAGCTTATGTCTACATGTGACTTTTTATATTTCAGAAGTGTTTTGTACCTATGAAAAATGGGCAGAAACATTGCTATGCATCAGCAGTGCTATTGAAGTGGCAACTTCATTTTAGTGGAACACCTGGATTTCCTTCAAGTTCTTATTACCTGAAAGAGTAATTCAATAGGTTTTTATTAATAAAGGCAAATGTTTAGAAAAATGTCTACTTATCAAATGAGCTTTTCTCTTCTTGGTGTAACTCAGGTGTAATGACTTTGCTGAGACCTCTTTTGCTGGATGTTGTCCCAAATATTCAACAGACTGCTGCTTTGGCTCTTGGGAGACTTGTCAATTATAACGATGTCCTGGCAGAGGCTGTCGTGAAGGAAGGCATTCTTCCACAGCTCCTGTGTTCGTTTTCTGAGCAGAATGTAAGGCATCATTGTTTTCTTAAGTTTTTTATACACACACACACATATATATACACACACACACACATTTAACTAATGCACAGGGGAAGGGAAACCTTTTTGTGTCAGTTATCTGCTGTTATCCTAATATAGCAATGCATGTACTGGAGTCACAGACAATATGTATGTTTGAACCCTGAGGGATCAATGTGTACTGTGTGCCTAAGTCTGTCTTCAAATAAGATTGACTTTCAAATGTTGTCTTACCTTTTACTGCGCTATAAGAAAAACATTCATAGCACTCTTGTGTTTTTAAAATGTTGAGCGATTCTTTATGAAAGGTCTTTCTTTGAAAATCAGACAATTTGGAAGTTGTAGTGCTAATTGACTAGGATTTGTCAATGATGCACTTGTAATATACATATAAACCCCAGATTTTCTGTAATTAAATATTTAATATCTCCAAACATAACCTTTCAGAAATCTGTAGCATGCGAAATTTCAATTCTCCAGGAAAATATTTTTAAAGTTTTTTCAACTTCATATTTGTCAAAAGCAAGTATACAAAATAGTGTAGTTACAGTTGCAATGCAAATAAATCTGCTGGTGCCTCTCCTTTCCTGCCATTTTCCTTCAGGTTTTGCATATATTCCAGCTTTCTAGTGTTCCTAACCTAGATTAACAAAAATGCTTTCCAATAAGGTTTCTAGTAACTGGAAAGAGACAGCAGAATGCATTAATACCACAGCCATACTTAGGTTACAGTTTTGATTTATTAGGTTTAGGAGAAGTAGGATTTCAATTGAAATATAATTTGGAAAACTGTATGTTTTCATCTTTAATCTTTTGAGGAAAACACAAATGTAAGTACTCATTGCATATTTTTCTGTGCATATAGGTCATTGTCTACACAATTAATCTTTTTAAAAAAAAAAGCTAAAAAAAAAGCCGTCATGTCAAGATACTGGTATAGTATGGAAAGAAAGTTAAAGTTTTAGTTAGACAACTTTATAACCATTTTGGATGTTTTATTTCTATGCTGAAGTGAAGAAGAACAGAATTCTTTATCCTCTTGTTTTGTTTTGGAAACTGTCCCCCTTGCTACAACTTAAAGCCCTCACTAAATTAGCTTGAGTATTCTGATTTATGTCTTCCATGTTACTGCCTGTGCTGTCCTTACATCAAGATGGCTATAATTCAGAATCACTTGGGCAGCAGCAAGATTAGTGTGAGGTCGTGGAAAGCTTACTATGCCTTGGTGACTGAGGGCAAGGGAAGGAAACTCATTATCCAGTTCATACAGAGTTTAGCAATGCATGCAGTTTGTTACTTCTCATAGGCAAAAAACCCTGTTTCCATTACACTGACTCTTTGTCTGTCAACATCTACATTTAAGGAGCAGATTCTTTGAGGACACAATAAATACTGATTCTACCGATTTATGGAGAACAGTTACAGGGTCACATCCCTGATCAATGTTTTGTCAATTAAACTGAGCAAAATACAGTTTTATGGTGTCTATGTCTGTGAATATGGTTTATTTGTAAATAGTTGTGTTTTAAATAATAATAAAAAAAGTGTTTTCCTTTGCCGGGTGCATAATTACTTAACAGAAATAACCTACCCATATTTGCAGACATAGACTGGTGTAAACAACTATAAGACAACTGAGTTCATCAGAGCCTTAATACCTTAAATAGTCAAATCCTTAGGTAATGTATCTTTACTATTTCCCTTAACTTCTGTTTTCCCTAAATGAAGTTTAATGCTTTGCTTGTACATGATGTTTAATGTACATGATGTTTAATGTTAAAGCTTATAGGCCTTAGCTTAGAAGACTGGATTTTTGGCATTGAGCATTTATGTTAGTACTGGTAAACTAAGGAGGGTTGGGGCATGCGTCTGAGCACTGGAAGGTGACAGGGCTCTTTATATCATTAACATGCTCTCTGATGAAGTTCTAGCCAACACCAGCCATCAAACTACTCAGCAAAGCCTGAATGTGGTTTGGGGGATAGCACAAGGCAGAGGCAGTCTCCACCAGTGTAGATAGGGCCATTGTGCTTTGAGAGAAGAAGAGTTTAGGTGGACAGGTGTGGAATGTTGTGTCGCTTTCCTTCAAGGCCAGGGAGTAGGCCTGGGTCCATTTTACTTTCTGTGGAGCCCCTGCAGATATTCTTCTATTATCGTACCTTAGTGCTTTAGATTTTAGACTTTTGAAGGTGTTCAGGCACCTTACAGGAAACACAGAAACACTCACATGGTTCTTTGTTTCTCTGGACTTGTTCCAAAAGGGATGTGGGTTTTGCATTGTTCACCTTTTTGGGTAATTTGTCAGTAGGAATCTAGCACTGTCAAGTGCCCATGCTCCCTGTGCAGAGCTGGGGAGAATGGAGCCCCTTGGAATGAGATTAAAGCCAGCTGGTACAGAGAGAGCGAGCCCTCTACAGCTTGTCCACAGGAGTGATCTGTCAACTGCCAGGCTGGAGAGCATACTCCAAGCGCATAGGCATAGCAGTAGATTACTTGTGTCCCACTCAGTCTTGCACTTATTGCTGTGCAGTGGCTTCATGAGGTAGGTGAACTGTTTCACAGCATGGTTGTTTCTGGCCAGAGTACTTTCAACTGGGCTCTTGATTTTGAAACTAAGATGGGAATAATTTTAATCTTCAGTTTCCACGGCCCAGTGATAGTTAACAAAACTGCAGGAGAAGACCAAAATGTGTTTTTTTGGAGGAAAGACTTTTAACTGTGCTTTTCATAGAAAAATGATGTGTGCAGCATTGTACACATAGCACAGTTATCTACATGCTTAAAATGTATTTGGTCCAGCACCGAGGGATAGGTAGAAGTGAGGTAAGTGCTTGGATTTTGCTTGAATTTACGGTAGAGGTGCCAAGGTGCTTAGTCCTGTTGAAAGAGAACTGTTTCAGGGCACATGCAGGAGTTTGGTCAAAACTTGAGGGCCATCTGATGTTGGGTGTTTGATAGGATGGGTGTTTAGGGGTTTAGCTGTGGGTTTAGGCAGTATTTAGGCATTTCAGAATTCAGTTCCTAAACCCTTTTGTTGGATCTAATCCTTTGTGTCTCAGTTTTCTGTTTGCTAAGGTAAACAAAGTTTTCTCATAGAGATGTTGTGGGGGCATGTACATTAGAAATTGTGAAACCTTGCAAGTGTCACAGATGGGTATAATTATTTTAGAAGCTTGCCCCGCATAACCTATGTAATCTGGTTAAATATGTTAAGAGCTATTGTTTTTGCAGCTCTTATCATTCACTACTGACTTAAACAAACAGACTTATCTAGACTATTATCTTTTCCCTGTATCCTCTTAGCCCTCTCATTTTTTCTGTTTGTTTATGCACTTACTGCAGATTTTAGATCATGAGCTGTCTCAAAGAAGGACTGTAAGTTCATTGTTTGTGTGATGTCTGGTGGTCCTGATTTGGATCTCTATGAGTTATTGCTACTATTAAAAAAGTCTAATTTATGCATATCTGTACTGTATTATGCTTTGAACTACTTAGTGAGAGCTTTTATTTTTTCTTTTTTTCTGATTTGTATAGCGTTTCTACAAGAAAGCAGCTGCTTTTGTGCTAAGGGCAGTTGGTAAACATTCTCCTCAGCTAGCTTGGTCAGTAGTTCAGTGTGGAGCATTGGAAATGCTTGTGATTTGCTTGGAAGATTTTGACCCTGGAGTCAAAGAAGCTGCATCTTGGGCACTTGGGTATATTGCCCGACACAATTCAGGTAACAGGTTTTACATGTGTTATCTTTCAGCTTAATGCTTTGTGAGAGTTATAATAAACTGTGTTATTGTAATGTTCATAAGTAGGAAAAGATGCTTTACTGTTACAAAATTCTAAATTTGGAACAGAAATGTACTTTAACTGTACTAATCCACCGGTGCTGTACCTTTTGTGGGGAACTGCCATATCTGACACCAACAGTGCCTGGTTATGAGAGGTGCTCTGAGAAGACATGCACTGGGCCTCTGTTTAGGAAATGATGCTTGGTTTTATTCTCTTTCATGAAGAAATTTCAAAGCCTTTATATATTGTGTAACTGTTACTTGTAGAACAAAGTTTCTTAATCTTAGCATTAGTTCTTAGTTTGTAAACATGGTTCTTCTTAGGCTTCTAATTTTACTAAGTTTAATTCAGCTTACAGCAGTGCCTGCAGGATAAATGTGCCAAATTTGTTGCACTTTCTATATTATCAGTAGCCAATAGATCACACTCTTCATTTCTGAGGGTCAGGAATAGATCCTAGGAATCCGATATTGAGAAGTTCACTGCTGTCTCAGAAGCAATTGTATAACTCAACTGGCAGTGTAATGTTAAAAGCTGATCCACGAGGTTGATAATTCTTTTACCAGCTATTTATATAGTTCAAGTAAAAGTTTAGAGCTGTGAGTCCAATAACTAAGGGAAGAAACTGCTGACTGGAAAGGGTAGGAGAAATGGCTTGTATTAATATTGTTTAATGTTAATCTAGGATCATAACTAACTCATGCATTTGTGTTTGGTTTTGGCTCTAAAATGTACATAGACTGAATATGGAAGTTATTTTTTTCTCTTTTATTCAGTTGATATTGAGTGTTGGACTGTGGAAGGCATTGGGGATTTCCTCTTCCCATTTAGAGAGTTTATTTACTGGGATTGACTCCAGAGTTGTCAGCACCTTCCTGCTGACAGACTACTTTTTCTGGGGAACAAATTCATGCTTGGGGCATTTCTGCAGTAAAGGTCTTTTATCTTTTGGTCGCTGGGTCTGAATCTCACTCCTGGTGGAAAGTAATTGTTTCCATTGGAAAGACGTTTAAGTGTCATTTGAAAGCGTTGGTTTGTATAAATGTGTGTAGTGTAAGTGTGTCTCTATGTTACTCTTAACATAAACGTTTCTGTAGTTTTGTTATGTCAATAAGCCAATATTGACTCACTTCAATTGCCCTTCATGCTATTCACTGCATGAATGCTGGCTGATCTTTGGGGTGATCCAGTTCACTTGTGATGGCCTTGTCTGCAAAGGAGGTGATGTGGGGGTGTTGAAGACAACAAACTCCTTATATAAATTTTAATTCCATGGTAATGAATTATTTATTCACTGATGGTGAATGGGTGCATGTCTCATTTCAATTTATGCAAGCAGTAAGATCAGCATTTTCAGAAACCAGGCTGAAATTGGAGTGCTACCAAGCTGCAAGCATTAGGACGTAGACATGTCACTAGGTGTAACCAGTTAAAAACAACCAACCAACTACCTGCGCAGGAAAAAAACCACAACAATCAACCAACGCAGCCCTCAAAAAAAAACCCTAATCCAAAAACTCAACAAAAAAACACCCCTGCTTCTCCCAACCCCCCCTCCCAACAACCAAAAAACCCAAACCAAACAAAAAACAACACCCCAAAAATGTTCTTTCCCTGCCCAGCTACAGCCAATTTGGGAGATTTACCTTTCTCTATAACGCAGGAAATCTCTAAAATGGTTACTGAAAGTAGAGGAGTTATACTGAAGAAAGATGACTCCGTGTATAGTATGTTTCTTATAGAAGCATGCCTTTGCAGCAAGATGTTGTTGGAGATGGGATACAAAGATAGATGGACCTGTTCTTATAAACATCTGGTGTTTACTCTTCAAGAAGCTCTGAATTAGACTTGCATGCTTGTGTTGGCAAAATTTAGCAGTTATGATTTTCTGTCATTGACTGTGGACACATATTGCAGCTTAAACTCTATTTTTAGAGTCGGGTGTGAAATGGTTTTCCCCACCTACAAATGTTTTTTCAGTTTCAAAAATTGTTTCAGTTCAAAGCTAGGACAACATTTTGACGAGACTTTATTTTTCTCTCCTGAAAAGACTGGGGGTTAGGGAGGCTTTATTTGCCCCAACAAGAAAAGTTCAGTGCTTAAGGCTTATGTCTGGGATGTATGTGGGAGACAGATTAAAGTCCCCATCTGTCTTAGGCAGGTTGTGAACCTCTGACTCCCTGAATGCAAGCAAAGGCTCCCAGCATTTGCTGGCAAATATTGGCAATGGCAGGGTCTCTCTGCTTTTAATCAGGAATGACCCAGTGAAGCTACTTTTGGAACTGTGATGTGTGTTCCTATGAAAATACTTACATTTTTGAGAAATACTTATTTGGGTTTTTCCTTCCTGATGAAAACATGCGCTGGTTAGCAAGTTCCCTACTGTCTTCTTACAACAGGCTCTTAAAAATGCAGTTCTTCTGTGAACAGATGTCTTCAGAAGGCCTGTAAGATTTTAGGTCAAGACAGATGTCTCATGAGATTTCGAGACACTAGAAGTTTTGCCAGGTCAGATTCCAAAATTTAGGAACAGCTCTTGCAGTTCTGTTCTTTTTTGAAGCTCCCTTTAACCTGAATTTAAGGTACTGATTTTGCTCCAAAGCGTACAGATCAGTGTGGTCTAACTTTGACATTCATTATGTCTAGTATTTGTGTTTGAGTGTGAAATGTTTCAAATGCCATCAAAATACCATCAGGTCCATGAAAAGTATTTTGTTAATTTTTACTTACACCATATACAGTTACTATTAAAATACAAAATGCATGTTTGAAGTAGGCAAACAACTTAGCTTTCCATTTGCTTTGCCTACATAAAAGTTATAATTTATTAATTGTCTCTTACCTGCTTCAGCATACTGTAAATTGGTAGGAAAACAAAAATAGAAAACACTATTTATACTCAAGCATATTTGCTGAGAGCAGAGTTATGCTCATTTTCTGCCATGCAGTGGTAGTCTTAGGATCATAGGATAGTTGAGCTTGGAAGAGACCTCAGGACATCTCTAGTCCAGCTTCCTGCTCAAAGCAGGGTCAGCTACAAGGTTAGACCAGGTGGCTCTACTCCTCAGTGATTTGAGGCTAGCAGTAACTTTGCCTAGTCCAGATTCTAAGCTTCCCTTGTAATTAATGACCTTCATTCTTCTGATGAAAGGTTTTTCCACTGGTTCCAGTGGAATCTTTATCACTGTGGTTGTAGTGGTCCGCATAAACCTGTAATTTTGAAGTGCAGCCTTTGGAATACCTGTGGGAATCACATTCTTCCTATGTGGCCACTACATGATCACACAGTCCTTGGGGCAAATACAGTGTTGGAGGACTTTATTGGTCAACCCTGTTATTTCCTGTGGTTACACCTGCCATCACAGTAGGATCTGTCTGAGAACCCTGCTCTGGACTGAAACTTGCATTTGCTTCCAGTAAAAGGCTTTGCTGCTGCTGCTGCACTATGTGAGTATGGCATTTGTTCAGATCTGATTTTCCTTCTTTGGGGTCTACCTGCCTGCACATTCACTCTCTCACCTTCATCTTTTCATATATTTATTTGTTTATTCAATCAATTCATACTATGGTTGCCAACCAGTTTAGGTCAGCACTTCCATACTTCCTGCTGATTTCAGTGGATAGGTAGTCAGAATCTTGTTGACCTGTCTTCATTCACTTGTCACATCTTAAACTCTGAAGTCTTTCTTTATCAGTCTTTCTTCTACCTTCGTGTTTATGTGCCTTCATGTCTTCAGTATCTCCTGTTATTATAAACTGTTATTATAAACTGCTGCTATATATTATTATAAACTATTTAGTTGAACAGTTATTTGAAAATCTTTGTCATATTGTTCTGGATGAAAGCAACTAATTTGTGGTGTGGATTTTGAGTGTTATTTCTCTTGTCTCTAGCCATATGTAGAATAGCATATCCTACTTACACATAGGGAGAAGTCCTACTTTACCACCATGTAGTTAGACAGATTCCTTGAACTGTACCCCAAACTGAAGTTTTGAGCCCAGGGTTTTCGTAACTTTCTGTGGAATGATGTCCATAGTAAGTTTTTTTCTCTGCTGTCTTTCTCCTCTGCAGCTATTGGTCTTGTCTTTACCCTTACAATGCAGTCTTGTCATATTGTTCATAAAAGTTTTTTTGTAACTTGTGCCAGCTTTTTTAATTTCTTTGACTGAATATTTGTTTTTAAAAATTTGTTCTTGACAACTGTATTTCCTCCTTTAGCTCTTCGTCATCCTTCCCCTCACCCCTCTCCCTCCCCACCTGTGTTTTGTAACCGGATAGTAAAGTTTCATGAATCTTTTGGTCAACAGTCTAAAATAAAGTTGTTCTACCAAGTGGGAATGTTAATTGAGTCTCATTTTGAAGGAAAAAAAATCACTACAGTTGCCATGGAGTCATTAATACTTAGAAATGTAGTTTTGGGCTGAGTGTGCAGGGGAATGTGATGGGAAGATCTGTATTTTCTTTGTCCCTACCTTACCTTTCCTGTTTTTCTGATAGTCCCTTTACTGCTTATCTTTCTTTTGACACATGGTCGAGCCCTCCATGTGGTAAATTATTAGCCATGAACCTTATAAACACCACTGGAAGAAGAACCATTTAATTAACCATGACCAACAGTAACCATCAGTATTTAAACGATACCAAACTTACGTCAGCAAGAGCTGATCTGAATCCAATTTAGTTTGCTCTTTTAAAATAACATTTATGGTTACTTTTGCATGCCTAGGTGAAGCTGTGACCTTAAAGTACTGCTCTCTATCTTGAACTTCATTATTTAATCTCAGAAGGCATCAAAGAAAAATCTATTCTTGTAGTAGTATCCTGTTGCTCTTGACATGATTTTCCTGATATTAGCATTTCCTGGCAGGCTGTAGGCAGTTGAGTTGGTTGCTCAGAAGTTGCTTCTGAGGCATAGTCCCATGGTTTAATCTGGGCTGTTAGTCAGTAGTATGCGAGATATTCCACTTGGTCACTGTACAGCGTCAAACTACAATGTGAAGACATCAAATGTATTATCTTCTACAAAAAGCTTAATGTAGCCTATACCTCTTACTGGTGAGCTAGTTTTCAGGTTTGTTTTCAGATATGTTTCAAGCACATTTAATTTCAGATTTGTAATGAAGATACAGTATTTGGATTTTGTTGGAATTTTAGGATTTGTACATATTTGGAGGATGCACACTCAAATTTTTAGTCAAATAGTTATTTGAAATGAGAGCCCAAAGGGTTTATGTTGTATTAGTTTAAAAATGATTGCATTATTTATTTTTATTTTGTGAGGTAATAATTATATTACCTTTAAAAGATTACAAAATAACATACAGTGTAAATATTTGGCTTATCGCATGTGTTGAAGTGTGTGGCTATAACTCACTAATTGAAAACAAATCTGTTCAGGAACATTATTTGGATATTAACAGTGTAATGATGATATGACTTACAGATTTCATGAAAAACTATATTAGTCTGTGTATATTTAATGAAGTATGCTATATTTTTCTAAGTACACAAATCTCTTTACGGGTGGGCTATAAATCAAAAGCTAAGTTAGAGTCTTGAAATACAACAGCCATATGTTGCCATGGTACTGTAAGTCAAGATAAATGTTAAAGATAATAATGGATATGCATAATCAGGTGTAACACAACTGAGCTAAGAATCTAATAGATTATTGAATCCCTCATGATTTTTATCACTGTTTCAACACTATTTTAAAATAGCAGAACTTGGTTATAGTATGAATTTTGCTTCCGATATCCAATAATTCTTATTTTAGGATTGTGATTACTGCTGCATACACAGGGAGAGCTAATGAATTTCTAATAGTGTAATTTTTGTCCATGTCAGCTAATCGTGTGCTCAGATTTTTTTTCCTTTTTATTTAAGGTGCAGCTAGTTAAGGATCTTGTACTAATCTCAGACACACAATATCCCACTGATGATATTTCTTATTCGTCTAATTGTGTGTGATAACATTTTTGTGTCATTAAAGTATGAATTCTGTCTTGTCCCGTGGATGGTAGCAAAGCCTAGTTTTGATCTGCGAGTTCTATTTTCCTCAGTCTTTTATGTAAAATAAATCTTTTATGTATGTTTTTTGTATTTCTGTTTTTGGCATTTGATCTATGCTAATATCTGCTTATCATTTAAAGAGAGTAAAATGCTCTCTAATTAGGTGGTTGGTAAAATTTTGGTACTTTGGCTTTCTGTGTTGTTGTTAGCCATGCATAAAATGCTTTCCTATTGATCAGTGTAGAATAGCCAGGGTTTAAACAGCTGACATCTGCTTACTTTAAAAAAAAGAAAAAGAAAACAGAATAACAAACCATTTCAGCCTAATCTACCTCAAATGTGTGCATGTAAATGGGGGTCCATCTATTGACCTGCATTCTTTTCAGTTGTGGATTGGTCCACACGGTTTATGAAACCAGGAGGGCTGATTTGAAATGCAGATGTCGAGACGGTGAACTACACCCTCCCCTTTTTCCTTTGCTGTATCTGTCAGGGTGAAAAATGGCTTGCACAAGGGTCAGTCACCCATACTCACTTAATTACTTTCCTTGGACCTACAGAACTGTCACAAGCTGTGGTGGATGCAGGCGCTATTCCTCTTTTAGTGCTCTGTATCCAGGAGCCAGAAATTGCTCTGAAAAGGATTGCTGCTTCAACTCTCAGTGATATTTCAAAGCATTCTCCAGAGTTAGCACAGACAGTAGTGGATGCAGGAGCTATCGCTCACTTAGCTCAGCTGATCCTGAACCCTGATGCTAAACTGAAGGTACATTTTTAAAAATTATTTTTGAAAATCTCCATTATACCAGTCATTACTTGATATTGAATCAAAGCCACGGATGTGCATTTTTATTTAGGAAACTCTTGTTTGGGGCATTAACAGAATGTAACTATGTAATTAGTGACAGAGAATTCTGAATCTAATCACAGATTTAGCTACTGGATTAAAAAACTGCCGCTCTGTGAGGAACAGCTAAACTAAGCTTTAAAGTAAACAGTATGATATTTTGTTCTAGAATTCTGTAGTATATGAAGAATGCAACAGATATTTTTCAGAGATAAAATGCGTGCAATTCAGTTACAAAAAGGTTTTGCATGCTTAGGCTTATACTATAAGCCAGCTAATATTAAATGTATTATTGTATTTCACAATGTGCTATCTGATGTGAATAGCTGCTGTTGCAGGTTTAATCACTAGAGTTTGACAAAATATTGTTTCGTAATAAAATCTTTTTGTCTCACTTTAACAGAAAGAAGACAACATAAAAATGCCACTTCAAACAAATAGACAAAAATTCTTTAAGATTTTATAGATCAAACTTATGCAAATAAAGATACATTTTTAGATCTCAGTGAATTCTAAATTACAGTTTTAAATGGTGTATGCATATATTTCTTCTTTTTCTTTTTTTTTTTTTTAAATACATAGCAAGCTTGAATGGGGTAAAACAAAGGAGAAACTTTTATTCAGGAACCAGTGAATGTTCTGTGCCATTATATTCGTGCATGAATTGACTCAGTGAATTGTAAAATAGCTGTAATTGTTTTCCCTATCCTGCTTTGTTTTCCTTGATGCAATAGATTTTTGTGTGCAGGAGGAGTGTGTGTTGTGGGATGTTTGTATACTATTGATTTTATAACAATTTTTATTTACTAGCGTCAGGTGCTGTCAGCTCTAAGCCAAATAGCAAAGCATTCAGTGGAACTTGCAGAGTTGGTGGTTGAAGCAGAAATTTTCCCAGTTGTGCTCACATGCCTGAAGGACTCAGATGAATATGTCAAGAAAAATGGTGCGACTTTAATTAGAGAGATAGTAAAACACACGCCTGAGGTAAAACCTTGAAAATGCAAATACAAGGTCATATCATTAGATTTTACACTTTAAATAAAATACAGGATTATTCTGTCATTTGCTTTTCGAAAGGGAGGGCAAATAGCTGTTTGGCATGTTCACTGGAACAGTATGGAAATGCTTGCTGATATTATGAGATGTGTATTGAATATGAATTGGGTTAGGAAACCGGGAATCATATAATGTATATCTCACTACTTCATTCCATAGGATATCTTCACAGAGAGGGAGTTCTAGTGTGACAGTATTATCAGTCTTGGATATTAAAAATACCATGAGAAAAGCCTTACAAAAGTCATGATATCAGCTAATAAATGACAAGATCGTCCTAGAACAGTAATAGATGGTGTATGTCTTTTTAAAAAATCTTCTGGGATGCTGGGATCCCATTTTAATTATTTTTCCAATGACAATGAAGGTCGTATTATTATCTGTTATTTATTATTTAACTGATGGTAGTTTCTTTTATTAGCTTCAGTTTGTAATTTGGATCTCAGCATTTGCAGTGGTTTTGCCAGTAATTGATAAAGGAAGGTGGGGATTTTTGGCAAAGCCAATACAAAATAAAGAGGAAAACCAAATAGTTACAACTATGTTAATCTTTCAGACCATAGAGGTAATTAAAAGGCTCTAAATATGACTCTGGGATAAAATACTTGCAATGTATTTGTGGAGCACACTAATGCTGAGTGCTGTCATTTCAAAATCATGAAACTAGCTTAACAATTGGGAAGTGCTTAAGCATGAACTTTGTGGTGTTCGTTCAGCTTGCTAGTTTTTAAGCTGCTGGTGATTAAAGGTCGCAGTCTTGTCACATTTCCTGCTCTCTGCACATATGAGCAATGCAACTTCACTTTCTCAAACAAGTGAAGACGCTGTCATTATTAAAGGGGGGCACTAGAGTCTGAAGCTGGAGGCCAAATTTACGAGACTGCAGGTAAAGTCAGAAGAGCTGCTAGCTCAGGATCCTCTGTGCAAGGGAGTAGGCCATTCTAGCTGCAATTTAAAAGAGGTTTAGGAAGTATCTTGGTTACTCCTGATGGGAAGTTGCAGTCCACGTTTGACTTCAGAGTGACAGTGATATCTGTCCGTCTCGGAGCCATGATATTCAAGCAACACGTGTTGCAGCAGAGAAAAATTGGCAAATGATATTTCTAGAGGAGCTGCTGTGTCAGTCATGAGTATTGTGGCTTTTGGATTTCAGCTATCTTTATGTGCGCTAAAATTCATGTGAAGTGTCAGGATCTGGAGGGCCTGCATCAGGGCCTGAGGTTCACAACACCAGGGAGTATGTCTGTGCAGGAGCTCTATGCATCCCAGCACACATGGCTGTGCCCAGATGTCAGACTTGGTCATCACTGGTTGCTCTTCGCAATCATGTGAACAGTTTTTCTTAAGTTGTAACTTCAAATTTTGTCTAGCTGTCTCATGAATAAAACAATCCCCTTTTAAAGGCTCTAAGGCAAAGGTGGATTTCATGTCTATATAAATAAACTGGATTGGGAATCCTCATGCCTCGGTTTTGTTAATTTAATTTTGACTTTAAAGAATGTGTTTGTTTTGCTTTGGAATCTTTGGAGAAGATGGGATACACCTAACAAGACAGAAGAAAATAATCATAATATGAATCTTTAAATTTCTGTGCATTGTTGATTTTTATACATACACGGCCGCTGTCACTTTAGGGATATGAGAAGTGATAACTTTTAGAAAGAAACTTCTTGTGTAGCTTAATTATCATTTATCAGCTAGGCTATTTAATTGACATTCTGGGGCAAACTCCATTGCCCGTCAAGTGTGTTCCTTGGGCATTTCCCTCAGAGTACCATAATGGGGCAGAATGGCGTAGTCCAAGTTGGTTTTTTGTGTGCATGACAGTTGTCTTTGGCTTCATGCCTCAGTGTGGAAATCTGGAAAGGCTTTTATGCCACAGAGGTTGTCTACAATGCAGGTGAAAGAAGTGGGTCTTTTCTCCTGTCCCTGCACAGTATAATGTTGGCTTGGGAATAGGTGGGTACTGATATGAAGGAGTATCTGCCTCAGTAGGTGCATTTTCAAGGGATCCATATATTAGGCTGTCATTTGCACGTTTCTTTGGTGTGCACTAATGGAGTTGAGAATATGACATTCCATGCTATACAGCATCAGGAATTCAGAGTCTTGATTTCCTTGCAGTAAAGTCAATCAAAAAGAGTTGCAGAACAACCTCATTCCTGAGAATTTCGTGCTGCACTTAGTGCCCAACAGTCTGTATGATACATCACTCTTACTCCAGCTTTTATTTTGTAAATCAGGAACAATACATTTAAAGACTTTTCTAATGTAGTTTGTTATGCCTGTTGATACTTCACAGTATCTAATCTCTTCCATTTATCTTTTCAGCTTTCACAGCTTATAGTAAATGCAGGTGGAGTTGCCGCTGTGATTGATTGTATTGGCAGCTGCAGAGGGACTGTCAGGCTGCCTGGCATCATGGTGCTTGGTTATGTAGCAGCTCATTCGGAGAACCTGTCAATGGCAGTGATTGTCTCCAAGGTTAGCTATCACTTTGTTGCCTTCCTATAAATCTTCAGTGGTATTCTGAGAAAGAGATACAAATTAACATAGGCAGAGAATGTATTTTGTGACAGAATTATATACTCGCTTCTAATGAATTCACTTTCTCCTAATATTGCTGCTTGCAATGTCTGAAATTGTATAGCAACCTGATCAAAGTATGTCTTTATGAAGTTGAACCTTTTATAAAATGTCTTGGATTAGTTTATGAGCGTCTGTTTGTATTACAGTACATGATTTTCTGTGTTGCGGTTGCATGGGTACAGAAAATAAGCCAGTAAATTTCTATGGTCTGTTTCCTCTTAAAATGAATGTTTTTTGTGGCTACATCAAACCCGTTTTTGAAACAAGAATGTTTAACGACACGTTCCTCATTGCTCTAGCACGTCTCTGCTAGTACCTCTAGAATACTCTTGCAATAGAAATCTTAAGACTTGAAAAAAACCCTCAGTTTCTAATGTAGTATGGTTTGATTTGGTTGTGCAAGTGACATTTCAAATGAGATAAGCTATACATTTTAAGGTTTTAATAAATGGGCGATGATGTAGAAGGGAGGGAATTTGCAATATTCTTAATTGGTGAAATTAGTTCCTGACATAATACTCGTATGTAAATAATGCTAACTAATGACAGGAAGAGTTAATTTCACTAAGTATTGTTGGCCCATTTTTGCACCATGTCAGTCATTTTAAAATACACTGTGTGAGTGGAAACAAAGAAACAATAAAAATGGAGAAACAGAAATGTCTTCTATTAGGAATGCAAGTTAAAGATGGAAATTGCCACAACATAACATCAAGAAGGATGCAGGGAAGGTAGGAATGATCAAACAATGCTCTTCTGCATTTGAAAACCAAAGAAATAGACATTTTCTCCTTGTCCTTTCTGAAGGCTTTTCTTCTCTGGATGTTTCTGTCTCTCTACTTTCAGGGTTGCCTAGAGCAAATATACTCCTGCTGTTGAGTGCTTGGTAAGTGGGATGAATCCAGGATTAAGTTAATGAGGAAGCACCTAAGTGATACATTTTTGAAGAGTAATAGTGTTTGCTGCCATAACTGAATAGGAGTGCAGTAAGAGGTTTTGTAGAGATTTGTGCACACTGTCATGAAATTAAATATTTTAATAAATGAGCCACAAAAGAAACCAAAATAAACGTAAAGCCCAGTAAAAAAAAAAAAAGCCATAAAAATTGCTTCAGGGAAAACTAAGGTTGTAGAATGGTACATGGTGCTAAGGGCAGGACATGGTAGACTGGAACCATTTGAAAAAATGCACTGTGGCAAACACACATGCAGTTGCACATCTACAGTGTTATAATGTAAAGTGATAGCTCCATTCTGTGGTACTGTATTCTGCAAAGGATGAACTTTGAAAAATTAATTTTGGGGTCATAGTGGACAAACACTTTATTGTGGTCTTCTGCTGCAGTACAGTGGCAAAAACCTGAAAGGATGACAGTTATTAAAGCGTGGTATTAAAGAACAGAAGATGGAGCATTAATGGAAAGAGAAGTTAATCTATCTGTAATACCAGTACATATAGTTCTGATGACTGTATTTTAAAAGGCTCTTGAAAAAAAAAAGCCTGAAGAGTGTGCAGAAAAGACTAAAAAATGAACCATGGGGTGGAGAAAAAGATTTTCTAGTTGGAAGTTTAGTAGTAGCCTCACCTTACCTAAAGTAGCATTAAATGATTCCTACTGAAGTATCCTGGCATAAAATACCAGTAGTTCCATAATCCTTTGGCTGTGACCCTGAACCAGAAGAACTTCAGTAACAGCTGGATATGAGTGAGAGATTCTCCATCTCTTATTTGTCTTCAAAGCAATAATTGAAGCCTTTCTGAAAGTGATTGGATGAGTCAAACATGAGCTATTTGACTCAAGAAGAGATTGATAAACTGAAATTCAGTGCTGTGGATTAAAAATTAAAAAACGATTGAGCTCATCTTAATTGCTTTCATAGATTCATTAAACACTCATATTCTTTTATTTTCAGTCTGACAACACTGAAGCCTTTACTTTTAGGACTGACTGAATTGTGTCATATGTTCCTTTTATCCCTTAAATTTGTTTGTTAGCTCAAACCGCCTTCTGACTTAGAATATTGAATCTGTTTCTCTCTTTCTTTAACTAGATTTATTAAGATTTATTAAAAATTCCTGCTAGACATGATGTTGTAAAATATATGACACCACTAGCATGCATTCTCTTATAGCTTATTTTAGAAGAAAAATGTAAGTAGAAAAACATTTTCTAACAATCTGTATCAGTTTCAAATTGTCCCTCCCTGATGTAGATTTGTAAAGGTTGTGCTTTTGATTGATGCTGCAGGGAATACCACCACTGTGTCTCTGCTTGATAGAAGAACAAGAAGATCATATTAAGGCAGCAGCTGCCTGGGCCTTGGGACAGATTGGAAGACATACTCCTGAGCATGCATGTGCTGTTGCAGTAGCAAATGTGCTACCCATATTGCTTTCTATGTATATGGACACACGCAGTTCAGAAGATCTTCAAATAAAAGCAAGTATATTTGTAGCATCTGCAGTGAGATATTTACTGTAATCTTACAAACTATTTACTTAAAAACTACTAAATTGTGTGTGGTTTTATTGATGTTCATCGAGTCATGGATTTCCTGGATGTAGGTGACCAAAGGCTGTATGTTATTTATTAGGACTGGTTGGTCCTAATGGCTCCATGCATATAGTGCATACCAAATCATGTGGTACAGCCACAGCAGTCTAGTCCCTCATTTTCTTCCCAGTTTAGATCAGAGCTGCATCCACCCATAAATGTTATAATTTCTTGTGACTAGTTTCTAATTATCTACTTTTTTGGAAGTATAAGCTCTTGTACAAAATATTATAGTCCTTGTAGTAGACTCGCTTATGTTTTGGTTATTATAATAAAACTGTAGCAAATACTCAAAGTTCTGCTCTTGAAAGCATGCAGGTGTTGATGTTTAGGGCCTTCTTTCTGTGGAAGCTAGTAGCAGAGTTACAGTTTGGTAAAGTGTTTTTTTGAACAACAGGAAGTGAACTCACTGAAGAGTATGTGACAGGATTAAAGAATATAATATGATAGCATATGGTCTCCCATGTTGTACTATTCTGTACATTCCATTGAAGTGTAACTTTCCAGATCTGTTATATAACTTCTGTATAGTCATTTTCAGTGGTCACCAAAATATCAAGCCAAATGAGCTGTATGATCTAAGCCTACTTAAAAAGGTTATTATGCTCGTAGCAGTCAACATTGAGTCTGTTTTCAGAAACTAAGCACTAGTGTACAACTGTTTCACCCTCTTTTTCTCTCCCACCTGGACAGCAGTCCACATTGCTATCCCAGACCAGCAGACTCTCCTAGTAAGCCACTTCTAAAACACAATCTTTTGAAATGTGTTTTGATTTAGCTTCCTTATTATATTACCACGCTTCAATTTTCTTAAAGGGTCTTCTCCCGCTTCCATTGTAGTCAAAGAAAAATTGCCATTATTTTGACTGTAGATAACGTAATAAGAATATGATGTGCTGTAGGTTTTGGGGTTTAATAAATCTAAGTACAAAATAGATTGTTCAGTAAGTGACCTGATAGGTATCATAGTTTCTATTCAGAAAATGCTCTTTGAGAATCCTGATCAATTTGCCTTTTTTTGATCAGACTTCACTACTATGTAACAGGAATTATCGTTGTTTTCATTCATGTCTTACTAGAGGAAATTTGTTTTTCATTTCAATAGACTAAAAGAGCCTTAAAGAACATCCTTCAGAAATGCACATATCTTCCAGCGCTTGAACAATTGCTGCATGATGCTCCTCCCAATATTATAAAACATATTGTTGGACAGTTTAGTAAGGTAAGAAAAGGCTCTGCTTGATGAGTAATATGTTGTTTCCATTTAGTAAGGAAGCTATTTTTCCAAAGATGAAGTCTCTCTAGAGGTCTCGGTTGTTTTCTCAGGATCCTCAAGCATACCCTGCAGCAGCAGTTTGAAGCATCCCATTCTTTTGTCTGACAAAGCTGGATACTGTTTCATCTGGAACCTGCCATAATGCATCCTAAGACTGGGAAAACAGTTGCTTACAAGCAAAGTGGTGTTTGTTTTTTTTTTTTTCTTCTTTGCCTCTTGAGATTAAGTGAAATATTAACTCGTGCAAGTATTTTCACTGGGCCAGTGTATCACATAAATCCCAGTCACATCTGTTTTCGATAAAGTACAAGCTATCTGTACAGGAATGACTTAAGTTAGATATTTTACACTAATCTGGAGTATAAAGGCTTCACCACTTTTATCCTTGTTAATTTTCAGTTTCAATTAAGTGTAAAAATTCCAAATCTTTCTTATTCCTCTCAACATTTGAAACAGTTTGGTGTTAATCACATATTGCACAAATATTATTTGAGCACAGCATGTAAAAAGTAATAAAATTTGATAAATATATTTTAAATTATTTAAATAATTGCTAGCTAATAAAGAGATTCCCTGTGTCTGCAGTGTTCACAAGCTGTTGAGAATCCTGCTCAACTATAGTCTACCTTTTGTACAACACTGCCATGTAATCTGTTAGTAGGAGATACCAGGCTCTTTTAGTGAAATGTTCTTTCTCAAAATGGCCAAGTAAAACACTCTTGGTATAGTTCTGATTGTCACAGATCTGGAAGCATTACTGTTTGGAATGCAGATTCCTGATTACATTGCCACACTGAAGTTTGTCCTGTCATCTTGCTAAGTCTGTACAAAGACTAGACATTTGCGCAGAATTCAGTGCCTTTTGCTTCTGTGTGCTGACTGGAGCTATTAATGAGTTGAGTGCATAGTAATTGGTTACCCAGTGTATAGATTTAAATGTTGTTTGCTGTTGAAGTGGTTTAATGCCCTTCATATTAGCTGATGCTTTGTTTTGTTTTGTTTTTCTTCTCCTCTTATGTTGCATTAAACAAACTATACTTGTCTGGCATTTACTTTTCTGAAGTATACATTTAAAATGAATTTCTCTGCAGTAAAAGCATTTTTCTCTTGTCTACCGCAGTTTGTAAATTTCCTGTTCTTAGAGCTGTGGTGTATTACTTATTTGGGCTTATTTATATTATATCACAGTAAAAGCCTTATTTCTGAGTTGTGTTTCAGAGTGGAATGCTCTCCATTTTTGGTGCTGGACTGTGTCATTGAAGGATTATCATTTTCAGGGTCTGTGCAATTCTGTGCTCTCTCAGCTTGGACAGAGGGGAAGGACTGTTTCAGAGGTGCTGTCTGCTTTAGGGCATCTTCCAAGAGAGTTTTCTCCTGTCTTATCCAGCCTGAGAGTCGCTGATAATCTTGCTAGTTACTCCTTGCCAGTTCTTGTTGTGGGAGATAGGTGGAAACAGCTGTCTTCAGTTCCTACAATGAAGTGATCACAGTTGTTCCTGACACTAATACAGAGCATATAATAAGGAGAAGTCTCTGTATTCCCTTGATCTTTCTTTACGTGTCTGTTGATTTCTTTACTTGTTGATTTCTTTGCTTGTTTGCCTCCTTAGAGGGACCAAAGAAATGAAGGCTCCTTGCCTATATGCATGGCAGAAATCTCATCTTTCTTTTCCTTCATCTTTTTATGATCTTTTTCCACCTTCAATTCTCCTGTTTTACACTGAAATACCATCAAATTTATGGCTTGATTCATCTGACCAGTGTGAAGGCTTACAAAATGCCTTTGTCCCCATAGTATGTAACTCTTGGAGTTGGTTTTAAAATCATCTGATTTCATTGTAGATGCAGCTCATGTCTTGCATTATCTCTCTGGTTTTTTTTTTTTTTCCCCCTTTTTTTTTTTAAGTATTTTTGCAGCCCTGTGGGCCTGTGGACTACATGCTGTCATTCTCCCTCGCCTGGCCCAGCCCCGCCTCCTTCCCTCCCTCCTCTCCCATCCTCTGGACAGAGCTGCATATTGGCAATCACTCAGAGTGCAGAACGTATTGTCTGATCATTTCTGCTTCTCATCCCCTTTGGCTGCAGAAACTTCACATTTCTGCTTTGTGTGTGTGTGTATTTGTAAAAGGCTTCCATGGCTACACAGTATGTTGTAGGATTTTAATATCTAGGAATTTAATAGTAGCATGTAATGCTTCAAGGCTGCATTGTTCACTTGCAACGATTCTCAGTATTGTTTTCATGCACTAATCTATAGTAGATCATTATAATGGTATAAAATTCTGCTATACAATTAAACTGTGGGAATTAACATAAAAGAGCCGAATAACTTGGTTTAAGTGGAACAGATGCTGTTGTTATTCCATGTTAGTGTTCTGGTTTTATTATCTACTTAATCTCCACAATCTTACGGTCTCTGTAGGAATACTTCAAAAACATAATTTACATGAAGATAAATATTCAATTCATTATTTTTATATATGTTATGTATTAAAGTACATGTTATATTGTGTTATAACTATAAAGGGCTGGTTTATGTTTTTTTCCTGTGCAACTGGGTATTAAAATACAGTAGTCATTACACATGTTGTACCTCTGATGTTCCATTTTATGTGTCCTCTGAATTAAAAACAGATAAGCAATATTTGACCCTAGTAGCATAGAGATTCCTTTCAATGAAAATATTCTCTTTTTTCAATGCACTTTTCTGTGTGTAGGTGTTACCACATGACAGTAAAGCACGTCGTCTCTTTGTAACAACTGGTGGACTTAAAAAGGTTCAAGAAATAAAAGCAGAACCTGGGTCACTTCTTCAGGAATATGTCAACACTATTAACAATTGCTATCCAGAGGAAATAGTAAGGTAGGGAAAATGAAATTTAAAAAATTCATACTTGTAACACTGCTAGATGTTTTTCACCGGAACAAGACAAAGCAAGGATTTAATAGATTAATATGATTTCTACATCAATTTTGTTTCTACACAAACCAGGTTAACATTTGGTTAACTGCCCCAGTGTGCCAGGCACATACTTTTGAACACTGACTGTTTCCTGATTATATTTGGAATCAAATTTCTTTACCTTTAAACAAAACAAAACTCAAACGCCCCCCACCCACAAACCCAGCAACAACAAAAAAAGGCCCAAATAATAAAGCTCTTGCAGGAAACTGAGAAGAAAAATCGGTCCTGCCCTACGTGACAGACTCCGAGGCTTCAGCACAACTGCTCTCATATTGACAAATATCTATGGGAAGTTTAATGTTTCTTGGTAACTTATTTATGGATTACTTGGGCTCTAAAATACCGGTATTGGTGGACCTTTGGTTGCATCCTTGACTTCCCTAAGAGCCTGTCTGAACTAGTGTATTCAGAGGCTCCTTTGAAACTTCCTCTGATGTACAGAGGATCCAGAGGCTCTTCTGCACAGTTGCTCTGCCCACAGCTGCCCTTCCTCCCCCAGCCTCATCATGAGGCTTAAGTGTTATATAAAAGGACCATACACCAGCTGTCTGCACCAAGTTGAACTTTGCCCTTAATGAATACAGAAACACTATTAAATAGCTTACAGTCAAAATGTCACCATCCTAAATTGTAATAATGAGAGAAATGCCCTCCTAGATTCTAGATATCCATTTACCAGTCCTTCACTCCATCAACACATCAAAAGGATGTTGTACTTGTGCACTCCCTCTACAGGCTCTGAAAATCTGCATCATCAATTTTAATTACCCCAACACAGTTCTTCAGCTAATAGTAGCTACAAACTAAGTCATGCAAAATGAAGCCGTGTTTGTCTCCACAAGGAAAAGCCAGTGGTTGTTAAATGACTAAAAATCATAAGGAAACTTTGTTCTGCAGCTAATACTTAAGAGGGAGGGAAAGGGGCATTTTCTTAAGCTTTTCTGGTTATAGTTAATGTTTCTTTGTTACCGCTATTTTTTCCCCCTGTAAATGAACCAAGGTTACTTATGTAGGCTGGGATGTAATAAAGAAAAGGGCCCCTTTGAGCATCTCCTGCTTGCCTCTTTGTGCTACTGCCTGATGTTGGTTGTGCTGCCTGAGGCACAGCTGCTATAATAGACTCCAGCTCTGGGTTTGTCCTGGAGACCTGTTATTTTAGGCTGTTTGCAGACTGAATATAATGATGCATTGAAAAGTTAGCTTTACAATCAGCCAATTAATATGATTTTTAAAAAGAGGTACACTATGCAGAAAAAAATCAAAAAAATGAAAACTAGGAAGTTAAATGGATCTTCCTTCAGTGTGGAAACATTGGGGATTTCTACTTTAATTCAATTGAGGCATGGATTACATGAGGGGCTCAGAGATAATAATCTACATGCCTACAAAACTAGAAATGTACTGAGATATATGTTTTTTAGAATAACATGGCAGTAAATTTCAGATACTCTTAACTTGGCAAACAAGAACTAAGTGCAGCTTTGGTGATGCTTACATATTGGAAGCATGTAGTTGGTCCATTGTGGAAAACTAACTGAATGACAGCAGGACAATAATAGCACCGTAGAGTCCTACTCTAATGAAAACCTATACAATAATCTCTGTCCTTCAGTTGGCATTAGGGAGAGAAGGTCATTGTGATAAATTTTTTTTGTTCCAGAATCAATGTTTCTTGCACTGATGAAGACTTCACATTAGCTTTTGGGGTGTGTGCTTATGCTTGATGAACAGCAGTAGACTATTGTTGTCTGGCATCCTATGGTTCTGTGTAAACTCATGCTTTTTTATTAAAGGCCATAATTTCAAAGTAAGTTAACATCTACATTTCTCAGTAAAGACAATGCTTATGGCTGCTGAACCTATCTAAAAGTGAGCCAGCTACCAGGACCAACCACCTCTGTGCCCTAAAAGAAGTTAAATGTATTTTTGAAAACCTGACTTCCAAGTATAAATGATATCATAAGTTGAGAAGCAGGCTCTTATAACATTGGAGGGAGGGGAATAACTGTAGAATTCCTTGACTAGTATTTAGTGCTTAGGATTTTTTCCCTGATCAATAGAAATATGAATAGTGTTTTGTTACTTAGCATAGAACATGCTTTGTAGTCTAATGCACAAAAAAAATGTTTCTCTTTCAGGTATTACTCCCCTGGATATTCTGAGATACTTCTGGAAAGGGTGGAAAATTACCGTCCAGTTTTATAAACTTCAATTTTTTTATTAGAGCTGTATTTCACATCTGTGCCTTTGTGACTAATACAAATACAGCTGTTGGAACTGCTCAAACTCTTGTTTGATTCTGTAATATCCTACTCCTGTTTGAACCACTGGAAGAGCTCAGCAACTCCAGCAAGCTGTATTTTGCTCTTTATAAACTTGTTTGTTGCTAAGTTTTTGTTCCTTTTTGTTTTCCTCTAACACTGCTACGAGATGTCACAGCATATATGAATGGAATTTCATGCAGGGGTGATGATTTATCACAGAAGCTTTTTTAGAATCAGTCATTTCCTTTTCCTTCCACAAGAAAGGTTTGTTATTATCTCATTCAAATTTTAGCCTTCTCAATACTGTAACCATTTTCCCCTTTCACTTTTGCATATTGTCTGGAGCTTCCCAAGCTTTGTGAGGGGGAAATAGGTGGCCCCTGTGCTTTCTCTAATTATGAAATCTGTGCTGGTACCTTTCAGAAAGTAAAGTGATGTGATTTTGCATCTCCAAACATGTTAGTAGCTGCTAAATAAAGAAATAATTAGAGCTGCTGCTGATAATAAAAGGGCTAACTTCTGCATATTATAGTGTGGTGGTCCTGGCATGGTAGATTATATATTTTCTGCAAAAGTCCTCCCAGTTAAGGCAGGATTCACTATGGAGGGAAGGAGCAATACAGTGGTGTATGCATCATCCTTCTTCTTGTAAGGGACAGAGTGAACTTAGAATATGATAGGCCCAAAGAGAAGGACCTTGGGAGGTTCGGCTTCATTTGGGTTAGCAGCAAATCTGTGCAGCTCAGAGAAGAGGAGAATTGCTTGGCTGCAGGAGCACTGTTAAATGTTCTGAGCACATTCAGAAGAAACCTGAGGATACTTGAATCCCACTGATCTGAGTGGTGGGACTCAGGCTGCTCAGTACTTATTCTTCAAGAGCTGAAATTGCTGCAAAATTGAGTTGAGAAACACTTGGAATTTAGTCTTGAAGATGCAGATCACATTGACATGGAGGTTATTGAATGTATGAGCTCTTGGCTGTCTGTAGAGCATCTTGGAACTGTTTTTTTGGTTTTTTATGTAGAGTGAAAGGACTTTTAAAATTCAGCGTACTCCTTCAGTGTACTGTGGCAGCAAGGAGCAGCATACAACTTTTTACTATTCCCTAATATGTAACTGTCATTTACCATTTTTGGTTCTTCTAACCTTTTTTCTTTTCTTCACATGCAGTTTTTTATTTGTTGTATTTCTTTTTTTTTTTTTTTTCCCTTTTCTTTCCCAAAGAGCAATAAACAGTGTTTCTGGAACGAGATGTTGGAATACTGGCAGCCACAAGGAAAGGCAGTATTTGAAAACCCCTGCAGGAGAGAAACTTGCCTCCTTTCTTAAACGTATTAACTGAATGAGTTTATAAAACAGGGGTAGTCTCTTCTATTACTCGTAAAACAGGAGCAAAGACTTACTGGAGTTGGAAATGATTTAGAGTGGCTTTTCTCTGCCAAATTCCAAATGACTATTTTCCTTTATTCTTGTCAGCATATTTTTCAGCAGTTCACAAAACCACTGGTGGGCTATCTTGTGTTAAGGTTTAATTCTACAGAGAGTTGAGCGCTCACTGTTGAGGTACTTGGTGCTCTCAGGCTGCTCTTCAAGAGGAGCAGGGTATGGGGCCTAACAGAGATGGAAGCTGTTGGTGTCATGAATGCGGGTAGAAACCACACCAGCTGGGTTGTTTCCTTAGCCCACATCAGAGTGAAAAGTATTGAAACTAACTCCTACCAAATGCCTTTTCATTTTTGGTGTTTATATTCTGACATTATTAATGTTAGGACACTAGTGGAAAAAACATTAGGTCTATTAAAGAGGTTGTTTTAATACTCAGTAATTTTCTTACATGCATTATGGTTATTTAAAAGTCAAAGCTTGTACAATCTCTGAAAGAAAATGTAATGGAAGGACTTCCAGACAGTCTTGAAGGATCTGAAGCCTTTATTTTCCCTAATGGAGCAGAAATGGTGCATAGGACTGAATGCAGTTGCAGGGCAGATGGGAGGCAGGGTAGGCATGGAGCTGCATACCCATAGCTGCATGATGTGCTTGGGAGCACACCCACACCACACAATGCTGATGTATATGTTTTGTGCGGAGAGAGCAAAGAGGCTTCAGTCTCCTGACAAATGTGCTCCTGCTGTGTCACACTATGCTACACTGTAAGGATTCCACAGGGTTAAATTTCAATGCCTAAACAATTTGTTCAAAGTCTTTTCACAGTCTTTTTCTGATTCCTGACAAAGGGAATGATTGCACAAGGCAAACCTTCAAAGCAATCTGATTGTGCAGAGCACAGTCTAAATCAGACCTAGCATAAATATATCTTTGTGCCAGCTAGGCAGTTCTATCCTAGGCCATTGGCTGTTTGGCCTCTTGTTGCAGGACTCTCCTGTATGGTGCCACATCCTATTAGACTGGGGCAGTCCAAAGTCCCCTCCCACATATTTTGAGAACCCCCTCAGCAATCCTTTATTGGCAGGCTCCTTCCTTGCATTGCACGTACACGTTTATGGCTGGAGGCTTCCCTGAAGGTACACATCTGCACAAGGCAGATCTAGCCCTTTACAGGAGAATTACTGCTAACTTGTATTTTAGGCATACATTACTAGGGCAAGAGCTGCTTTTTTTTTTTTCTCCTATAGTGTTTCACAAGTTCTGATATACATTGTTTCTGTTCCATCCTCTCTTTTGGCTTAAGTCATAATCTAAAGCTATATTAATGTTTGTAATTGCTGCTCTGTCAGGTTTCAAATATGTATCATTTGTCTCAATTTCATAGAATAAAATGCAGATTTGCATTTTAATTTATTGTGTAAATGCTGTTTTCGTGCTGGTTTGTAACTGTGATGCTAGAGAAGATGAACAGGCTCATTTTGCAGCTCACACCTTTGGATGTTTGTCTGAGCTCTCCACCACTCAATAGTGCCTACCTCTGAGCTTCTGACGTACAAGCATTTTGAGTAAGAGTCCCTCTCTGTTGTGGTTTAAGCCCAGCCGGTAACAAATACAAATCGCATTGGCTGCTGCTGAGCCCAGGACACTCTCATAGAGGTGGCTTATTAAGACACACAAAGAAAATTAAACCAGTGCTTTGGCTGAAATAAACGTAAGCAGAGACAGCCCTTAAATCATTTTGCCAGTTCCTTTGACCACAGCATTGGGATCTTTCAGCCCAAGTCTTTAAACATCTTCTCTGGGGCCCTGAGCCATGATTTTTGTCTACATTACTACAGTTATTGTTACATCTACGGATGTAAACCACGGCCTTGAAAGAACATGCGGATGTGTAAAACTTTACCATATTTCATTCAGTGGATGGATTAACTGGCCTACAAAAGCTCCATTCTTTATCTGAATGACTGGAAACCAAGAGGATCTGAAAAGGGGAAATTCAAGGAGTTCGACTTTTGTGCATGTAATATGCTCTGCATTTCCAGAGGGATTTACCAAGGGATTGCTTTGTCTCATCTGAAGTGATCAATCTGCTGGAGATCTGCATTTTAACAAACAAATGAACAAAATGTTGAAGGAGCTGAATGGAGCTGGTGAAGGAAGAAATGAATCTCATTTTGTGAAGTAAAGCATAAAGTTACTGTAATTGGGAAGTGGATGGAGTGTGGGTAGATCCTCAGTGTTCTTGATAGGGGCTTGTGAATTAGCTTGGCCAAAAGGGAGTTTTAGGTATGGAGGATACAGTGGGATAGCCTTCAGATTCTGGTGTAAATCATAGTTTTCTGATTTCTGGGCATGTAAGGATGACTGACTATCAGGTGTGGAATCTGTGAAAGCATTCTCTCCTCAGCATCTTCCTTATTAGCTGTTTGGTGTCTAGTATCTTGATGGTTAGAGTTTTAGATCTTCCTGTGCAACATGGGTAGAAGGGAGGTATGGAGTAGCACTAGATTGCAAACCCAGTGTTTTCACTGGGCTTGGACAATTATTATGGATCCCTATGTATTGGGTTGGACATAGTCTTGGGTGGCATGGTTTAGTGGGAGGTATCCCTGCCCATAGCAGGGGGGTTGGAACTAGACGATCTTAAGGTCCTTTCCAACCCTAACTATTCTATGATTCTATGATTCTATGTATCGTCAATTTCAGATGTGAAGTATCAGTTATAGTGCTTTGTTAACTTGCAGAAGTGCTGGGAAAATTAAATTCATATGAGAGGTCAATGCAGCAGAACTAAAGTTCTTTATCATTAATACCGTATTTAGAAAGGAATATTGTTCAAGAACCTACAAAAATGTACTTAAGAAATCTTTGAAATGCTGATTTTTAGAATCTGAGTTGAGCTAAAAGCCAGTGGATTTTGTGAGTTTCCTCATCTGACACAATTTGAAGGGATCTTGGAGAAAGAGGAAATTAGAATGTCTCTCATGACTGTACTAAAACTATTGATGTCATTTTTGTATAATACTAAACTGTTAATATTGATGCTACTAAGCTGTATTCTGCAGTCAGCTCTATAATTTAGCTAGTGAAAATACTAATTAACATTATTACCACTGTACTGTATTTCTAGATACTGCACAAAAGATTGAATACATATAAATGATACTAAAGCGTATTTTGGTGGTGAGAATGCCTTTTGAACCAGAAAATGATATTGTGCTGCCTTTCACAATAAGTTACTCGTACTTGTGTTAAACACATATTGCAGTTTTTTGTGTTCCCTCCCATCTAGAGGTCCAATAAAGGGGCTCACTGAGTACTCAGCAAACTGCTGAGGACCATGATCTATTCTATGTAGTAGAAATCAGTTCTGTTCATTATCGTGCAACAACAAGCTATGGAGAGGAGCAATGTGAGTGTACTGATGTCATCATCTTAACAGACTTCCACAGAGATGTTGAAGGCTTGCTAGTTCTTTGTTAAAACATGCTTGTTCCTACCTCCAACTTGAGTTAAAGATCATTCTATAAGAAAAATTATATTTTGAGAAGGGAAAAGTGAGTTAATGTCTTTAAAACATGTTCTTGATTATATTTTGTGTCAAAATCGACAACAAAGCCCCTTCCAGTCTTATGACAGGATATGTGCCCTTTGCTCTCAAGGAAAGTTTTGTCTTCACTGATACAGAATAGTGTTGTGTTTTATCCCCAGAGTCCTCTTTATAATTAGGTCTGATGGCCTCTGTACGTGTTCACCTTTCAATATTAGGTCAGTGTTAAAGCCATTATCAACTTAAAGTTTGGATTACTACCAAGATTCAGCCTTTGTTGCCCCGCAGTGCTATAAATTATGTTACAATCTATTGTTAAAAATTAATAATATGCACCATAGAGGTCTAATGGAATCATGTTAATGAGAATGCTGAAGCTTCATTGACTTGCAATATCATTAGAGCTCTGAGACAGGTTTATAGCCTTGTGCAAAGTATATTTGTGTTGGTTTAGACACAGTTTTTATTTGGTCACACCCGGCCAAATGTTTCCTTACTAAATTAAAATAAATGCTGGTTAATTCAATGAGCTACAAAGATATATAGCATAATTTCAGGTTCTCAAGTCTCAGAAAATAAGCCCCAACAATGGAAATCAGTAGAGGATCAAAAATGATGGATATACTAGAGTGAATATGAACAAAGAGGGAAAGGAGTTTACTGAGTTGGGCACAGTTAATTTTTTATAACTCAAGCAATGTATAGAATTTGGAAAGAACAGCTCCTATTTGCAGTTTGCTCTGATCTTTATGCAACCCCTCCCTAAATACACATACATGCATACTAGCAAGCATGGTCAACCAGAATGTTATTGCAATGATTTCTGTGTTTGCTTTGATAAGATTTGCCTCTGTAAAGCATCTTTGGTGGCTGGAGGAGTGCAGATCATTGGCTGGTCCTCTGCTCACTGATACCAGTTTCATGGTACTAATTTCCATTAAAGTCAGCAGCACCCACCTGATTTCCATTGCCATGAGAAGCAGGCACTGGATCTATGTCACCAGTACTTCTTTGTGCTCTGAACAGCTCTGCTTCTTGCTGGAAACAAAGCAGAAGTGATTAGATTATTTTTTTCTTCCCTGCCAGTGCTTCAAATGAGGGGAGGGAATGGTAAGAAAACCTTTCTAGAGCTCTTAGGGAATGCCTCATGCTCTGTATCAGAAACTGAAGCCCCAGCTCTGCAGAGCGTGAGGTAAATTAGAAGAATCGGTGACATACTGGTGTTGCAGATGTTACCTGCTTCAGAAAATGAATGTGTAAGAAAGCATCAGGTTTTCTGTCTCCTTTCACGAGTACTACCTCCTTGCTGTGTGCCACCTCCAAGTTTGGTCATGGGGCTTGTTGTCTCTGCCTCCTGCTTTGAGGCCAGGTGGTTGCATCAGTGAGTGACACAGTGGCAGTGCTGCTCATCTGCCGGATCATGATTCCTACAGGCATTTTTGTGTTATGGGCACAGAAAGGAGGATAACTCCAACAATTCTGTAAGCAGTTTAACAATATGGAATTTTCTAGCTTTTGGTCACTCCTCCGCAAATCTTATGCCACTTTATCTGTGAAGACTACACAGGCTCAGACCGTACCAGAGACAGGGAAATTTGGCAGTGGGAGTCTGGGCAGAGTTCAAAGACAGCAGAGCTTGTGCCTCTGTTGCTTGTAGGCTGTCACAGCCAGAAAGCTGAAGCTGAACTCAATTTGTTCTTAAGTGCATGGTTTAAGACCCCACCATGCCCTGGAAAATGCAGAGTACAGCGCATAATGGTAGGACTGAGAGGCTTTATAGATTCCTTTCTCCTTCTCATGTCTGTTGGCAGCCGCGCACCAATGGCTGGCTGGCTGGCTTATTTGGCTGGCTTATCTGGCTGGCTCTGTCAGAAGGAGGACTTCCACTTCTTCAGGATATCCTAGGAGTGTTGTTCATTGGGGCTTTGAAGATGAAAACTGTTACAAGTGCTAAGTGTTATTACTGTTTACCAATGTGATCAATCTGTAACTGACTTTAAGTCATTTTCTTGTGGTAATTCCCTCATTTGAAGTGAAGAAAATGAACAATTTTGAAGACAAGGTTTTAAGAAGCTGCCATTTCAGAAGCTATAGTTGTGCCTGTGATACATTACCCTGTCCTAACAGCAAGAGTGGAAACTTGGCATTTTGTCTGAGGTGTGGAGCTGTGGTTTGGACCATCACCCCATATTTATGTGTCTTTTTATATCAAGCATGACCTATAGTGGCAAAATCGGTTAATTTTTTTTTTGCCATTGATTCAAATTATCATAAAGCCACAAATCATTATTTTAGGCCTAGCCCTTTTCCCTCCAAGTGTTTTCTAAATTCCTGATTTTGTGTTTATGTGAATGGGAATGTTTGGTAAAATTGCTGTTTAATTTACAATAGAAGAATGCTTTAGCAGCTGTTTTATAGCAGCTTAACTACTGTGACCCAAACAACTGCTCTTAAGAGGTTGAAAAGTAATTGGAAAGGTGAAAAAGTGCAGGACTGTTCTCTCCCTCCCCCTTTTTTATTTATTTATTTTGTTAATGTTGTGTATTTCTTTTAAAAAAACATCTTTGCAATGGCTTTAGGAGCAGTTTGGGTTCCTCTTCAGTATTCAGATGAGAGAGCAAACAATTCCAGCTTACTGGGACTTGTTCTCTGACCACCTGAGAAAAACGAGGTTTTCATTCTCTTGAATATCATCTGGAGTTATAATAAAATGTGCTTTCAGCTGGATTCCGTCTGTGTGAAAACAGAGCTACATCATGACACACCTAAAGGAAGGTCATAGACTACAAAAGCAATCTGAAATCTGGATTTTTCCTGCTCCTTGGAGACCACAAGTAATTTTCTGTAATCTTAATAGAAATTATTTGGATCTTGAAGGAGGGATATACCTCTCTTTTCCCCTCAGTCCAAGTAGTCCAAAGGACCAGAGCTTAAGATCCTTTTCTAGGCAGCTAAATCTCCTGACAGGATCATAGTGTGGAAACCCCCAGCAATAGTTATTGAAGGAACTGAAAAAAGCCCACAAAACTAAAAGGTGATTTGGGAAAATTCACTGGTAAGCGAATGAAACTTCAGCTGAATGTTCATTCCAATCTGTTACAGATGAATGAAATGTGGTGCTAGTGTGTTGGAATCCTGGGGTGGTAGACACATGAAGAATACATAAATGATGGATGTTCGTTAACCAGTGCTGCAGACAAACTGTCCTGCTTGCCTGGAGAGCTGCTCCTGAAACCCCTCAGCCAGGAAAAAGCTTTTGTTGGTGTGAGGGTGACTGTGCACTGAAGGGAGGTTCCCAGGTCCAGGCATATGGCAGTCAGATGAGGGCGGCATGGCTCCCGTGATGTGCTCTGGACTGGTGGGATGGTTAGAAGGCAGAACTCTGCGACTTCACACAAGTGCGCTGTAATTTGAAGCTGTTCTGCAGGAAAACCGTAGGCAGCAAGTACAATTTCTAAGCCTGATATAAATTCCATCCTGTTTAACTGCCATCAGTTCTACTGCTGCGGATTAGCAAACCAAGTGAAAGAACAAAGCAATGGAGAGATTTGATCTGGCTTCATAATGCAACTGAAAAACTCCTCATTAGAAGAGCATTTTCCATAGCTCCAAAAGCACAGCACTGAGCTCTTCGCTGTTTTTTGTTGCTGTATTGTTGTATCCTGAACGGGTAGCTGGTCCCTTTGCTCCCTTCCCTTTCTTCTGCTGAATGAAACAGTGGTTCAGTTACTTTCCTCGGGATTTCCTTCATCTTGTCTCTCTTTTCAGCTCTTTCAGTGCTTTTCCAGACCTCAGGTACTTCCTCTGTTCCTTGATTCCAGGTTATGATGCACTTGAGATAATTTGTCCTGTGTTTTTGTTTATTTGGCTAATTACTCTTCAGATCTCCTTCAGCCCTTCTGAATTACCACTTCACACATTGCTTGTCACAGTTCGCACTCCTTTTGTTTGACTTTGCTTTTTCCAAGGCCAGTCACTGAGTCTTGGCAGAATTGCTACAGCATCTCACAAACAGCTGGTTTTTGCTGTGACAATAGGCTGATGTATGCCTCAAAAGCGAGCACATAGGCCTGCATATTAAATGCTCCCAGTGTCGTGACAAGCACAACCAATTATTTGAGATCCTTTAAAAAAACAACTGAGGTGGAGATTAAAAATAGAAAATAGTTCAAAAGAAACATTCCCAAAGTGGGGAGCAGGCATGCTTGAGATGAGCCACAGACTATCAGCTGCGGGGAAGATCTCCAAGAAGATCTCTTGCAGTGAAAGACCACAAGAGGAGAGGAAAACACTGTGGGCCCCATGACAACCTGCGTGTAGCCAATGTAGCATGTGGATGCCTGCAGTTGTATCCCACTAAAGGGATCATGAAACAAACGCAGCTCTACTTACCCAGCAAAAAAGGGTATTTTACAGAATTCACTTATTGCTTCAGATAAACTGTTTTATCAGGCAATGATAAACATAATGATCACTCTAGGCATGTATTTTAATGACTGCTTTGTTTTAAAGCTGCGTGGAGCTATGCTACCCCCCTCATCCTCTGCCTTTCCATTATTTTCCCCTGCGAACGTTTGATGCATGCTGTAAGGTATGTCTGTCTGTCTGTCGGAGGGTATTACTTTCACCAGCTTTTCTTTGCAGTAGTATGTCTGTAAATGGCAGGCGGCATCATTCCTAATTACACGTTGCCCCCAGATGCTCCATGGGTGATGCTGATGGATCGCTGTGTGGGTGGCGTGAAGGGACTGGGGGAGGGGGAGCTGGGATGCAGCTCCTCTAAGTGGTAGCAGAGGTCTCTCTTCGGGCTGGGATTGTCAGTCCTCCCCAGTAATGTGAGCTCAGGAACCTCTGAAATCCTGCATCTGGGCTTTGGAAGAGGGGATGTAACACCGGCAGGGCTTTGGGATGCAACATGAACAAACAGGGAAGCAGGAGGAGCTGAGAGAGACAGAGAATTTACCCTTTATCTGCCACTGCAGAAACCATACAGCACAGAAGGCTGACAGACTGCAGACGCTGCTAAATCATGCTTTCTCGATTTCAGTTCCCCCCCCCAGCCCTTCTTTCTGTGCCGGCCAGTGTCAGCGGTGCAAGGCAGAGCCTTGCTGCGGCAGTTGGAGGATGTCTGCTCTGACGGCTGCAGGGGCTCAGTTTCATTGTGTTAGTGGTATTTCTGACAGTGACCTTCTGCATGGATTAAGATATTCCTGTCATGGTCAAGGGCAGACTGTGCTTTGGAACTAAATTGGGCCATTTTTGGTTACCAAAAGTGTGGCTGTGGAGCTGGCAGGCTAAGCCACTGACTTCTACCAGTTGCCTGCTCAGAGGCTGGGTCTGTAGAGGATGTGGGTAGAGGAGAGGAAGCATCAGCAGAATCAGCAGACTCTGCCTTTAAAAGGGAGACGTCTTCCAGCAGCACAGGGATGGACATGCCTGCACCAGCAGACTGAAGAGCAAGAAGGGAAAGCTGACTAACTCTGGACCTTGAAAATGTACTCTCCAACCCCCAGAGAAATCCAAGGGAAGGTGTGGAGGTGAAAGCAGGAATTTCCAGTCAAGTGTTTGTTGTTTTTACACAGACCTTTACTCTTCAAAGGCTGCTAATGGAGGAGGAAGTGAGAGAGCGAATGTATATGAAAACACATCTGCAAAGTCTGTTTCCTTCTCTCTTTAGCCGTCCTGTGGTCCTTGAGGCGTTTTATATTTAGTGTGCCTAGTGGGTCAGCCTGCCAGTAGGTCAGCTACTAGGAAGACATAGAGGGAGTCATGCAGTACTGGCTTTGGGAACTTGATGCAGTTGAACTCTATGGGTTTTTATATCCCAAGCTTAATGCCAGGCTGGAATTTGCTCCATCAGAGTGTGCAGTGGAACTAGGAAAATGCCTTGGGATGGTGTGCAGAAGCATGTTCAAGAATGTAAGACCTTAACTGCTGCATCAGACCAGTGGTCCATACAACCCTTAGTCTCTCCTGCAGCAGCACGAGGCAGTGCTACCTATAGAGTGCACATGAGCCTGATCACATCCTCCTGCCTGTCTTCTCTATACTGACATCCCCAGCTGTTGAGCTTGGATGTCAGAGGCTCATTACTGCCTAAGCCTTCTAACCTCTGCTTATGGACCCATTGCCCACCCACTCGATTTTATGAAGTCCTTCTAGACTTATCTGCCTGAAAGAGCTTAGTGTCACATACAAACTTGAGGACTTCACTGTATGTTCCACTTTTCATGTACTCACTGAAAATGTGGAGTAAAGCCAGTCACTCCCACAGCAGGGAGACCTTGTTGGTGCCTATTGTCCGCCCTGAAAAGTGACTGTTAAGGCTTATATTATGCTTCATGTCCCGCCTCTAATTTTTTGTCTGTAAGTCTTTCCTCCCATCCTGTGGCAAGTTATTTTCTCTGACAATTTTTGGTGTGAGACCTCATCAGAAGCTTTTTTTGAAATTGGACTATTTTGTGTCTGCTGTCCTGGTCTATGTCTTTACTGATTCACTCTGAGGACTTCATCAGGCTGATGAGGCAGGGTTTCTCTCTGCAGAAGCTGTGCTGCCTTATTCCCAACAAGATGATGTTTATCTTTGCCTACAGTAACTATCTTTTTAGACCCTACTGCATGAGGAAGGATGGATGGCAAACTTTTTTGTCTGAAATGCCCAGGATCCCTTCTGAAGTCCTTTCTGTAGCTGGGTATTACAATGGCAACTTGCCAGCCCTCTGGCAGTCTGCTGCTTGCCTTGCTGGGTTACCCTCCCTGCCCCACATAGCCTGAGGCTGAGGTGTGTAGGTGAACCATAGCAAGGGGCAGAGTGGAGCTTTACTCAGGAGTGGAAAACACCACCCAGAGAAATATCAGTAACTTGTTTGTTTGTTTAACTGGAAAACACATTTGCTCAACTTCTAAGGTGCCAGATATTCTATCCTGTTCTTCTCTGTCTAGGGACAAGGCATTTTATATGGCTTTTTATACAATGGTCTGCAAAATACAGAGAAGGCGTGTAGAGGTGACAATACAATTTCAATCATAGGTCTTATAGCTATTGATATATAATTGATAATTCATGGGATATTCCCTACAGTGTGAGCAGAATATCTGCATTGACAGTTTATTAGCTTAAAAGGGGAGAGAGACCATAACTCTACACTGAAATAGTTTAGATTAGGATTCAAAACAGAATTGAAGAACAGAGTGAAATATAGACTCTTCGGGCTAAAGAAACAGGCAATGAACAGTTTTTGACCAACAGTTAAACACAGGTATTTCTTATGTGACATCTGACAAGGAACAAACGCTAAGGAGACTCCACAAAGATCCAGCTTGGGAAAGAGGCTGGAGGGCAGAGAAGGATTTTGTTGTGCCTGCTCACAGGCAATGCAGTTTGCAAGTAATGTTCTTTACTGATCATCACCAAGATGGGGAGAAAGGAAAATACTAAAGCAGAAAAAAATAGTGAACAGCAAATAAAAGCACAGGAGGCAGCAGCAAAATATGTCGGTTTTTTTTTGTTGGACTAGAAGCAACTGCCAAGGAGCTTTGTTCTGGGAAGAGAAAGTGCTGCAGCAGGATGGGAATGCTTGGCTTGGGCAGGCTGTCATATCTGTCATCATTATAAGCATGGACAGATGATGATGATCTCTCCATTCTGTTTCTGGTTTTTCTCAGTCTCCAGAGATGCTCATCCAGCTGTTTTCACCACAGAATTTATTCATCTAATTTGTCCATGTTCCTTTCTCCTTTTCTGACAGTGCTTCATGCCTTCATCCAGTTGATAGTGTCTTCTCTGTGCCCACTGCTACTTTCAGCTTTCTCTGTTCCTGGAGATGCTGACTACTTTCCTGTGATGTCCAGTGGTGTGTTTCTGTCTCCCTCCACTGCTTTTCAGCTTGTCTGTCCTGCGTAGCACAGCCATGCAAGGTGGGGAGATAAAAGCAGGCAGCAACTGGGGGCTCTTAAAGAAGATCACTTCTCACAGATACAGCTCCTTCCTCTTCTCTTATGGATCCCTTTCTGCACTCATCCCTGGGGTAATGACCCCACATTTGTCTTCTAGCCTGCAGCAGCAGTGTGTCTAAAACCAAACACCTGAGAGCACAGCTTGTTCCAGCTACTCCTATAAGGTTCTGAAGACAAGCAGGTTTCACATGGCTGCAGCTGAAGGGACAATTTCTAGAAGCCGGCTCTTCTCCAGAGCTGTTGGAGAAGATGTGTACGATCACCGGTGTTTCCCAGTCTCAGTTTTTGGTAGGTGTGTTGAAGAAAGGTACTCTAAGTCCTTTTTTTTTCTCCCCAAATGACAACAACCACCCGTACAATTGCAGTGCAGAGAAAATGCCCCTGTGATGGATGATGTCCAGGTGTGACCTTTCACCTGTGCCAGTAGCCAAAAATCTTTGCGGGAAGAGTGCATGATGGAAGATTATGGAATAATAAAAGAAAAAAAGATCAAGCAGGTGAAGGATTCTGTTGTTAAGAAAGTATTAATTATTTTTTAAATACACAATCATCTGACAGGCCAGGCCACACCTAAAAGGGCTAATGATAAAGCCACGGTTGGCTGGAGTGGTTCAGTCCAAAGGGCAGGTATATTTGTTGGTGAATGCAGAGCATATCTTCAGTAAGCTGCTACAGCGGATGCAAAAAACTGAGCACACAATCTATTATCAAACGCATGGTGGAAACTTGACATTTCAGCAATGTAATACACTTGTTTTTCCAGCAGCATCAGACTAATATACTCCTTTTCTGTGCTTCATACAGCGTCACTCACATCCGAACAAAATAAATGGGGAAGATGATTTTTGTATCTATCCTTGGTATTGCTGATTTAAGTGCCACTAAGGAGAAGCATTCCCCTCCCCTTTATTTTTCTTTAAGAAAATGTAACAATGCACATAAGCCTTAGAATAAATATAATTGTGAAGGGCAACACTATTACTTTCTTTGATACTGGCACTTTGATAGCTGCTGTACATCCCTTATGTTGTCTGGAATGAAAACCAGCCATCAAACTCTGACCCAGTGGCATTATGAAATCTTTCCAGCTCCTCTGAACCCCTGAAGCAAACGAGGGTTTGTGTAGCTGGAATAAATATAGAATAACTGTGAATGAAAGCTTCTTAATTCTGCTCCATCAGTAGAAAAGATTACTTTCTTTAGTCTAATTTCTATGCTGCATGCATGGAAATTCCCAATTTTTGAATCAGTCCCCTGTTTCTCTTCTGCACCACCTCCTTCTACTGTTGTGGTAGTTTGTAACATACAGATCAGCGTATCAAACAAAAAAGGTGGAGAAAGGATTGTGCTTGTGATTTTTTTTTGCTTCCAGCCTGCTTCCATGCTCCTCTGAAATGCATGCAGACATATTTATTTCCCCTATGATATAGCTCCTATTATGTGCTTTGCATCTTTAAATGTGTGAAGCATCGTGCCTGCCTGGCAGGACCCTGAGATTCAAGATGGAAGAGAGACAGGCTTTGTTTTCTCTCATGGAGATTTTGCATTCAGTCTCCCTTAACCATTACATTGGCATGTGGAGAGGGTTAGTAAACAACCCCGTTCTGTTTCCCAGTTTCTTTGCATCTTCTGCACACAAAGAGCAAAACGCACATTTTCCCCCTGCGCAGGGAAATGCCAGGAAAGGAAAGCGTACAAAACCGCAGCGCGGGAAGCAGCGTCTCCTGCGCTGCAGAGCCTCCTTGCAGCAGACAGGCAGGCTGAATGCTTGCATTTGAGACTGCAAAACAAAGAAAATAAAGTAGCAGGCACACGTTCTTGAGTGCCTAAGGACCGTTCTTGTGCCTCACCAACCTGCGCACAGCCAGTACGATAATGAAGGCGCGCTGTTGTGTGGAGGCCCCACACCTATGGCTGTGCTTTGCAGATTAGGCGTTTGCCTTTGCATTTTCAGATTGTTTCATTTTTCCACGTGGCTCATCCATATTTTAGGACACAAGAAAGTAAGAATACCGTGAAGGTGATTCCTCCCCTGTGGGAGATTGCTGGTTAAATTGGTTAAGCACTGCCCTGATTCTGTAGCTTGTTCCACATGAGCAAGTGGTGGGGTTGCAGTTATTGAGTTGTGAGGCTTGGCTGCATTCCATGGAGGTGCCTCTCTGGAGCCCTGAGTTTTTCAAGGGTAGGTTTCCTTTTCCCTACTCTCACACAGGCTTTGGAAGCTGCACGGTGGCTGCTTTCTGAGAGGAGGTGAGTCTAAAGCAAGTCAAAGTGAGTGAAGCCACATTAGTATTTGGGTTTGTTTGTATGGTCAGAGGCTTACCCATGCTGTCAGTTCTGATGAGTTCATGAAATTATGGCAATTTGTGGAGAGGCCTCCGGGCTCTTGGATGACTGGCTGTGGTTGGAGCTGCATTCTTTTTTTCCCCCATACAAGTGACCTCCTTGTAAAAAAAAACCCAGGACTTATGTCAGAACAGTATTCTGCATTCATTAAATAGAGATGCAGCAGCCGTGTGTGTAGATGTGTGTGCACATGAAATAGCAGTGTTCATACCAACATCCTCCCTCAAGAATCCTGTTGCGGGAGGACAATTATAAATAACTCTTTGGCCACTATAATTGTTCTGCCAGTACAGGCTGCCAGAGAAATACATTGACTCAGCACATGCCTGAACAAGATCCTTTCCCAGGCAGCACCTCCCACCATATACGCATCCCCACAAAGTTGTGTAGGCGCCTGGTGGGGCAGTGAGCCCCATCTGGCTGCTACTGCAAGCTGGCATAAGACAGGGCTGAATCAAAACTAATGTTTGTAAGGCACACTGAAGATACAAAGACATTTCTCAGGTACTAGTCAATATTTTTCAGTGCCCTTGGTTCTAATTCTAGCTATTGTTGCAATAACTGCAAGTGTCTTTTTCTGCAGTGGTGGTCTGGGTATTTCTTACAGAGAAATGGATGTTGATCTGCCACTCACACGGAGATACGATGGTCTTTACTGAGCCAAGAAAGATGATCTTGTACGTGTTCATTGACAAGTGGAACAAAATTGCCCACCGTGCTAATGGTCTTAATGTCTGCTGCTACAATGGTTTTTATGCCTCTTCTGCCTGCCATAGTCTTACCAAAGAAAGCTCCCTGGCCCTGTACCAGGTAGGAGGCTACAGTCCAATTTCTGCTGCTGTTCTTGGAAAGATATTAATTCTTTTTGATAATTACATGGGTGATTCTTTTTCTTATTTTAAAAATTACCTTAAAAATAATAATTAGGAAGCTGTCATTGTTCTTTTTTTCAAAGCAGAGTCTACAGGGAATAAAGAATCTAGAGTTGTGATTTGCTTGTTATCACTTGGAGCACCAAAAAACGGCTATAAATTAATTCAAATGTAATTTTCTTGAGAAAATAATTCCTCTGTTATACAGACCTTGTTTGCTATACTTCTCAGGGTCTGTTTTACCTGTGTAATTTGAAATTATTCAGAAAAAAAGCAGCCTTTTTTGTTTGTGCAAATCTCAGTTCTGCTTTTTTTTCCTGCTAATTCTGACCCTGAGACTCCTTTTTCTACATTATTTATTCCTACAAGTGATTTTAAAAGGCTTATGTCTTCCAAATATCACTCTTCAGCTTTCCAAAACCTATTTGAATCTACACAGTGTTCCCTTAACTGCATGATTCCCTTTAAACCATCAAAATTTCTTGGTAGATATATAGGTGTACTAATGTGCTATTCTAACATTGCTGTATCTCTTTCCTGAAATGATGATGGCATAACATCTACAAAAGCATCATACCTTTGTATGAGTAAAATTGCATGTGCAGTAAATGTTTTATCAGTGTAAAATGAAATTATACCCTGCCTAATTATAATGGAAGAAAACCTGTGTGTAGACCAAGACTCACCGGTTAATTCTTTATTACAGTATGTTTCCAGCTGCGACAGAATTTAAATATCACATTTTCCCTTGTGGGTTATTTCAGGTTTTGTCCACAGTATCACAGATTTAGTATTTCTAAAGGCAATGGTGACATAAGTTACAATGGGAACATTTTTATCTTTGCCCTGTGTTCTGTAGAGACAAACATCTGGAAGTCAAATAGTGAGCTTTAAAAATGAGCTTATCTCTGAGGTTAAGCAAGGTGTGGCAGCCCTGACATGGGTCTCCCACGTCAGGAAAATGTCATTTTTTTTTCCAGCCCCTAATAAGAGTCCTCATTCTGCAACGTAATGATGGTTTTGTAGCTGGGTATTCACGTATTTTTAGCACTGTCATACGCTTTGTTTTCAATGGAGATGCTATGTTTAGAAGTTTCTCAAAATGTGGAGCATGTGTTAAATTTCTTTTGCGTAATCCATCAAGACTAATTTGATTTGAGACCAGTGCCTTTTTTTTTCCCCCATCTGTTTGGAAAAGTGCAGTTGTAGAGACATCAGTCATGTAACACTTTCTGTGAAACAGCTTTACTGACAGTTGGGAGTTGTCAGTAACCATGTGGATTTCAAGCTCTCAGTCTGGCTACGATGAGAAAAACCTTCTGACACATAATTTCCACAGAGTCGCAGAATTTAAGGCTGGAAAGACCCAGTGTGATCATGTAGCTGACCTCCCGCCTTGCCAACCCAGGGATAAGCCATGTTTCAAGCCTAATAGCTGCAGAAAACCCTAGCTTTTGGGACAAAACCACACTCAATTTAATAACATTCACTTACCAGTCACCAGCAATTTATTTCAATAATTAACAAATGTTATTTAGCTCATATACATGCTCTGTGCATAAACTGTGGCTTGTTTCTTGTTTTCAGCTGATTCTGATCTAGTTTTGTGAAAGCTTTAAGAGATGCTGAATCTGTATTCCTTGTATAAATACGCAGAGCATAACACTTGGTTGGCCCCTCTAGCATTCACATGATGAAATTATCACTAGTGCAGTGTAAGAAGCTCCTGAATTGTCTGCTCCATGCTGCATTCCCCTTCCAGCAGGGGCCTGGATGGTTGAAATCCTCTGTAAGAGTCAGGGTTGGTAAGAATGACACTTCTGCCCTTTGTCTGTAGGAAGCCCCATTGACAGGCTTCTCCCCATTGGGCATGACGTGATCCCTGTTTCCCACAGGACTATCCTCTCTGCTCTTCACCCCTAGACTCCCCTGGTCTCAGCTTGGACCTTGGTACAGTCAGGGAGCTCCCTAGCACCAAGCACAACTCATACTGTTCATGTTCGTGTTGCTGTGATTCACATCATCTTGATTCATTCTGAATCTCTTGGTTCATACCATTCTTGTTTCCTAGTCAAGATGTCACTGATCTTTAAACTTATAGTCAAATGCTGCCAAAGATAAGAAATCTTACTCCTTATTATCTGGGCTTGGTATAAACACATAATTACGCATACTTGCTTATCCTCAAGCTCTTTGAACCTCACCTGCACAGAATTTAGGATTTTCCAAGTCAAGATATTTGCACATGGTGCCATTCAAAGTCAAAGATGTATTTGCTACACAGCACTGCATTTGCACCACAACAAGCTGCTGCAACTGTGAAGGTGGAAGGTATTAGAGGGGAATGTGAGCAAATCTTTGTGCTGATCAAAGTACCACACCAACATCAACATCAGGCGGAACAAGCAGGATTTTTTTCTTTATTGGTTGATCCCACAAAGCCCCAAACAATCATACAAGGAATACTCTTTTGAGTAAAAGTCACACATTAACTTTATGTTTATATTTTACTTCCACTCGAGTGGGTTTTTTTTCCTTTCTCTCATTCATTCATTTGAGCAGGAGTTTGTGTAAAAGAAGAACAGAAGTGAAGATCGTATACACATAGGTATAAATATATATATTTAATTTTAAAAAGGCAAAAATCTCGGTGCAGAACTTGGGCTGTTCCTGTTGCCAGAAGGTGCAGCAGCCTGCCTGCACGGTGACTCATGGCCCTGCGCCACATCGCAAATAATGCTCTTATTAATCTCTCCAGGCTTTGTTCTGGCCCCCCTCTTAGCGGTGTCTGATTTCACGGTGCGGTGTAGCCAAAGGTCAGATAAACTACATGATGGCCAGAGCTGCTACTGAAGAGGGAAATCGGAAATGCTTCTCCCAGCAGTTCCAGCAATGGGGATGGGGAGGAAAACCATGATTTCTTTCACTGTGAACCTGCCTGATGTGTCATCTCGTGTTGCTGACTCAGTGGAGGAAAGCAGTGGTGCAGCAGTCACCCGGGGAAGCAGCCAAGCCCAGCTCTGCTGCAAATACTTCTGGGTCTGAGTGGCTGAGTACGTTTTTCAGCATAGATGCTCTTTCTTTAGGTGTTTGATCATTTGCAACAAACGACAGGCCCAAGCTGAAAAAGGTGCTGAACTTTGTCTCTAAGCTGATGTCATTGACTGATTAATTAATTACCCACTTTCCCCCATATTTAATTCAACATGCCATTCACAAAGAGATAACCAGTCACAAATTAGCCAAGCTGAAGTCTGATGTGCTTGGCTACAGGGCCATTATTTGTTGCTAGTTTCAGATGAATGATTACTCGGGAAACTAGCAAGTGCTTCTTGCAAGTTGTTTCTTCTCCTCCATGGCCACCTAATGTGTTTTTATTTAAATTAAATGGAGCTCCCAGGCACTGGGCTGGAACATTTTGCAAGGAGCTAGCTCAGGCAGATCAGGTGTGTATGCTTATTGTGAATGTCGCTTGCTTTCCTTTGCTCTCCTTTGGGCCAAGCTGTGGTTTCTGGTGACTGCTGTCCCTGTGCTGTGGTCTCTGGGTGACTCTGATGCATATAGAACCTATCTGGAAAAAGAGGGATTTAGCTAGACAGATGCAGGAGAGTGGTAAGATCATTATTCTAAAACTTCATAATTTCATGAACAGGCATTGCAATTCCAGCCTCATGACCTTAAAAATCACAGTTGAGCATATCTGCAGCTTGTGGGGCTGCATTTGTGCTCTGTTGCACAAAGATGCACCAGCCCTGCTCTCCAGCTCTGAGCGGAGGCTTTCCCTTGCAGAGGGGCTCCCACTGTCCATGTGTTCATAGGGTTGCTGTTGGCTGGATCCACCAGTGGTTTGTTCCCACCTTGAGCAAATGCCAGTAACTGCACAAAGCGCAGAATAGGGGAGAGACTGATCCAAGTGTTCTGCATTAAACCTGGTCTCTGTGACAGCCGGGGCTAGGCAAGGCTTCACGGTGAGTCGACTGGGGCTTGTCAGTCTGTCGACTGCTTTCAAGAGAAAGGAGCCCCAGCTCTCTACCCTGCTTTCCAGCTTGCCCTGTGAGACCCTCACCCTGAGTCTCACCCCATTCCTGCACGCCAGCTCACCTGCTGCATCATGAGCCATGGCAGGGACTGGGGAGGTGACAGCCAGGACCAGCCCTCCTGCCTCAGCCTCCAGTGTCCCCTTTGTCACTGTCTGCCCCTGATGGGTCCCCTATTAACCCTATGGCTGGCTGGTGGCAAATTGTGTGGGAGCCCTGCCCTCTTTGGTTTGCTCACCTGGGGGACTTTGTAGACAGTGGTTATTTTTGGTATTCCTTTGTTCTTTGTCATTGGTCCTGCCTTATTTTTATGTGGATTAACTGTTAATAATGATGTTAATAATAATGTGAAGCTTAAGCTTTGGCAGCCAGCTGAGCACTGCTAGATGCAGTGGCAGGCAGCTGGACATGCTGAGCTCTTGGTTTGGTGGCCAGCAGGAGTGGATGGTTCCCACTGAGATGGGAAGAGAAGTGGGAAGGGCAGCCCAGCACATGCTGGCACAGGGGTCAGTGACAGTCCAGCTCCTCTTTGGCCCTGGATTCCTCCCAGCCCTGCTCTTCAAGGCTCCTCCTCATCCCTCAGCAAGGTGGCAGGAGGAGAGATGAATGATGAGAGCTGGCTCTACTCATAGATGCTGCTGCTTCTGAGAGAGGCCCTGCCACTGAAATATAGATGGACAGACAGAGGTGATTAATAGTGATACATATTATTTTAATTGAGTCATATTTGGCCTCTTGCATTTATCGCTGCTGGACTTTTTTACTGTTGTTATGGTGTGAATTTGGAGTTAATGTAAAGTATAATAAGAATCCCTCAGCTGGCAAAGGCAGGCAAGACTGAAAATTAAAATGTTATGTAAATTTCACAAGATTAGAGCATAAACTGCAGCAGGCGTTGGAATGGCTGAAGCTTGAAGACACTGGAAAAACCTCTCTCTACATTATTCCTGATAATACAAAATCAATTTACATTGAACGCATTTTCTCCAAGTAACCATCCACCGCACGCTATTTGATATTACTAATGAATGCAGAAATTGGATCTTAATACATTCCAGGGAGATATTCTGCTGAAGTTTTATTAGTTCTAAAAATACTTTGTGGCATTGCAGTACTTTGTCATTAAAATTGCCAGGTTTTGTGGTACAGATATTGTGGAATTGTAATTAAACTGCTGCATCACTGGCAGTGGCAGCATTTTGTTTTGAAGTCCCGGGTCCTTTCTGAGGGCTTCTGAACCACTGTTCATGAGATACTACCACCCTCTCACCTTCACACGCAGCAGTTGAGAGAATGGCAGCAGTCCACTGTATGATGTGATGGTGATGGTGCACAGAAGCAAGGAAAGCATCAGCCAGATTCACGGACAGCACTGAACTCATACACAAGGTTCTGCCTAACAGCTACATCATCCTTTCCTACCACCCCTGAACAAAAGCCAGCAACAAGCAACTGAGTTTCTCCCACTTTGGATGCAGACTAGGCTCAGAACTGTGAATGCTTCAGGGTCCCACACGTGGCAGAAGCTGTTCATCTCTTTCTTTGAGGGACTGCTGGGGCAGCAGCCACTGGCTGGGGTCACTTCTCCCAGAAATCCCATCAAATTCCATTGAAATGAAGACATCTAGCGCGTGTAGGGTGAGGAATCCCAAAGGACCTGAGGAGGAGGTAAGCCCTCAAGCACTGCAGCACATCCTCGGCTCACCATCCCTGTGACAAGGTAGGTGGCTGCTGAGATGGAAACGTGTGACTGCATTGCACAGGGTTGGGGAAAATGCTACAGAGCCCTCTGCTTGTAGGTCACCGCTTAAAGCTGCCTCCAGTTATGAGGAGGTGGAAGTCCCCGCGCTTTTGACAGTTGCTTGGAGCTCCATCTGCAGCACTGATGGGGAAAATATCATTTCTCCTGTACCGAAGCCAGTCCTGAGCCATTAATTCCCAGCTGCGGGAAAGCGATGTGGCACATTGCACAATCCGTCCCACCGTGCAGTGCAGAAATGCCGCTGGCTCCTGGCTGTGGGGAGAGATGGGCCCTGGGGTCCCAGCGGGTCTGTGTTGAGCAAGTGCTGTTTCTGACGAGCCAAAAGGTGCTTTTATCTCTGCAGATTGCAGCCAGCCTGAGCACGGGGCTTCCCTGATACTAGGCCTCTCTGCGTGGTCCTGGGCGGTCGGGCAGCACACCCCCCCCCCCCGTGACTCAGCATCCTCATCTTGGGAATTAGGGTCATAATATCTGCCCATTGGAGCTTTGTTGCTTACAGCCAGTGGCTACAATTGTCAAATCAAGTGAGAGGAAAGGCTTATGTTAGATTTTCCATCAGGATTTGATTTTTTTCTACTCTGTATTGGTAAAACCGAAGTGAACTGAAAATGAGACCCCTGGAAGAGGAAAAGAAAACCCCAAACCAGCAGATCCAAATTAGACTCTATTTGTATCAAGATTCTTACTGTCTTTAACTGTTTTGTTGTGCACAGGCGCGCAAACCAGCTCTGGCCCAGAAGAAGGTTAAGACCCCCAAAATGAAAGCTACCAGAGTAAAGTGGAGAGATGAGTTACAACAGCAACATCAATACTTTTTTCAGATCCTTTTCAGCTGCGGTTACAGCTGCCACTTATTCTGCTACTGATTAATTTGATCAAACATTGTGAACAAATAATTTGTATTAAAAATCATGCAAGTTCCACCCTTTGTGTAGTTGGCTTCAGGCAGGTATTTATTGGATAACATAGTCTTAGACTAGTGAATGTTGACATTTAATTAATATAGAAGCTTAGCATTGTGAATATGAAGAATAGAAAAAGGCCCAAGAAAATCCTGTGATAATGAAAGGAGATAACAACTAGGTTCTGGTAGTCAGACATTTCTGTTGACATTGAAGGGTCAAATGCAGATATCTGGTGGAGGGCTGCAAATAGCACACTGCAGGTCAGGGTTTGCATGTACAAATACCTCTGCTTGACTTACACCTGCTTGAGCTGTTTGCACTTACGTTGGCAGTGCTATGGTGGATATTTTTGTTGTGCCTACACTAGGAAGAAGCTACCAAAACAGGGAGAGTAGTATAATGTACAAGTGCTACAGCTGTGAATGCACACTGCACAGCTATGGGATTGCTGTCTATGAGCAATACTGGTAAAAAAATGAAGGCAAAATTAGGCTGGTAAAACTGCATCTCTATTAGAGGATTAGCCACCATGACCTACATACCTGCACCAGCAGAACTCTGTAGTAGCTCAGAAGCACTTGCGTCCTGTCTAATGTGACGGGTAACATGCATCCCTCCAGAAAGCAAACAAACCGCTGAGAACTTGATTGTAATAAAAGGAAAGTTTTTCATCATAGAAAATGCATAAATCAGGAGCATGAGATTGCCCGAATTTTCCATTCCATTAACTCCGTAGTTCTTGAGATGAAAATAGTTTTGGAGAAAGGAAACATTCTGTGCTGTACACGGAGGATATCACAAGGCATGCTAAATTGCCCAGTCACTTTGTTGGACATAAACCTACCACTAACTTCTATTTATTCTGTGGTTTGTTTACCTTACAAAAGTAATTGTGTTCTGAATCTAATTTATTGCATGTGCAGGAAGGTTATTATTCTTTCCTTACATTATTTGGGCTTTATAACTAAACCCTGATACTTCCACCTACTTCATGCTGAAATCTGACCAAAAAAAGAACAGAGAGTCTGTCCTTTCCTCTGTTTCACATTGAGGTTCAACAGAGAAGTTTCTACTGAGTGGAAACAGATATTCCATTAAAAGTCCACTGCTGCTGTATAATTTAAAAGCTTTTTCAACACCACAAACTACCTCAAGCCAAACAGCTGGTGTTGACTAAGAACAGTATTTCAGTCCGTTACATGCTGTGATTATTACTTCCCAAACAAGAGTTTATACTTCATTTTCAGTGAAGATTAAATTAATTAGGGTGGCAATGTGATATGAGAATAAGGAGGCAAGTGAAATTAACAGTTTTCACCTACTCTGAGGTTTGTTTAATTAACTATTTCCATTTGGAAGTGTTCTTCTGGGATGGTATTTTAGCAATAATACTTAGTTTTGAGCAACTCTTACATTTTGCAGGTTCTGCCGAAAAATTGGAGCTCATCAGAAAGAGTTACTTCTGGTTTTACTATATGTGAAAGACTATAGGAAAAAGCCACATCAAACAGACTTAAAGCCTCTTTTTTCATAACACCTATTGAAAATTAGTAGTGTTCCCCCCTAAAGTAGGAAGAATTATAATGTCTGAAGGAATTGTATTCTGCTTCTTTATTATATTTGGGGAAAATTCCTTATGTTGCAGGAAAATTGCCACATTAATTCCTCTTTTCCCCATTAAAATGTAGTGAGCATTCTCCTAAATCATCAATATTATTGCAATGTTTCCACAGATCAGGGATGATTCCTCCATCATTAATAATAAAGTTTAGTGATTAAAAGCTTAACTCTGCATTCATAATGCACTGTTGGTATACAAAATCTTCACTATCCTCACAATTGCCTCAGTATTTCATAAGTCCTCAAAGAAAAAAAAAAAAGAAAAAAAAAGAAAGAAAGAAAAATGAAAACCATCTGCTTTAGAGACCAACCTCTAAGAATCTGATTCTACAAAAACGCTGGTTGCCCTCACATGACCTTAATGACCACTTATTGGCAGTAACATAACTTAAGGTTTTAATTGATGCTTTAGCCAGGCTTTTGACTTCACAGTATTATTTGTAAAGATTCTAATTATCATGATAGAGTAGAAATTAGAAGGCAATTTGTAAATGTTTAGATCAGCGTGATTAATACGGTAAAACTAGAGCAGCCTAAACAATGTACAGAACTTTACTGATGGGAGCAGTCAACACTTAAAAAACCTCCTATCTAATAAGAACTGCAAATTCAGGTCTTAAGTGACGAAACACCATCAGTCTGACAAGGACTTCATTACCACAGAAATGTGGTGCATTGTGCAACTTGCATTCTGTTAAACCTGTAAGTATATATAATATAAATTCCATCGATTATATGAACAAAATTAATCTCTTTTCTGATTTGAATGTGAACTGTGACTACACATTGAGAGGTCAAATATATTTGTTATTTTAAAATATATAAGCAAGTAAATCTTAGTGTACTCTTTCTTCAGAAGAAGTTTATGATGAGCATGGAGACATCAGAGCTATTTTGACTGGACCTCAAGGAATGTTTCCCTGGAACATAGCCCTGGAAACCTGAGTTTCCACCGTGTGCTGCAGTAAATTCCAGATTTCCTTTCTGTGACTAGTTCTCCACTTTTAGTTAGAAACGACTCTATCAGTGATGGTCTCACAAAAACTGGACAGTATTTTGTCCTTCTGAAGCACATCTGAAAACACTAGATACAAAAGGAACGCAAACACAGTGCAAACAAACTAATTCAACAGCAGAACTGTTTTGTAGTATCATGCTAAGGCATTCCCAGCCTTCTGCCTTAACACTCACCATTAAAAACAAGAGCAATTTAGAGGTTACGTTTGCTATTCCAAACAAGTTAGAAAAGCTGTAACTGTGCATTGCATACAGTTGTACAGTTCCTTAAAAAGTCACTTAACATTTCCTGACCATAGCATTTTTGCTTATCTGCCAAACCGTGCTCTTCGCACGCAGAAGCCAGCTATCAGTATTTAAACAGACTTTTCCACACAGTTCCTTTAAAAATTAGCTTCTTTTCATAATTTTTATGCAACCTGAGGTGCCCATATTTCATAGAGGCAGAAAGGACAGAAGCATTTTGTTTGTGAGCAGCATGGAGTACCTGTTTTGAGTTAGCTCTTGCTTGTCTGACTCCCCTGAATGATTCTATTGATTTCAAGGGGTCCACTTGCGTGAGAAAAGTGAGCAGCAGAGACTGGGTGCTCATTTCATTGTTTCATCCAACACAGATTCATTTTCTAGGATCAGTTATTCTGTGTGATGAATGGGAAGTGCAACTAAAAAATTGAACCTAGAAACCTAATGTTAGCAGTGAGCATAGGAAAGTTTGATTGTGAAATATGATCCAGAATGCATTTACTAACAGACAAAACTCAAGACTCATTTCTCACACAGGCAAGACTGCTAAAGTCAGTAATACTTTGCTTTTCCATTACAGCCAACAGGATTTCTGCTGCACAAAGGCTAAGCAAAGCAAAGATAGAAAGATCTGGTACTTGGAGTAGCAATACTTTCATTTACTGAAACCTCGTGTATGCAGAAGGCAGGATTAATTTAATTGCAAATAAATGTCAACAAATAAACTAATAAAACAGTACTAAATTTTGCAATAGAAATATGGCTAAGATATTCTTTTGTGTCAGCCTTAAAGAGAGGGAGACAAAGGGAAATGGGCAGGGGGAAAAAGGCTGTACTGAAAGCACATATAGAAATCAAACACAGGAAAACTGTTGGGGACTTAATAGTGCTAGAAGTAAATTGGTCCCTATTCTTTCTATCAGAAAGAGACCAGAGTATTTGATTAAGTTAAACAGGAGCCATTTCTTTGTTCCTGAGAGTAGAGAAAGTGGCATTTCAACCAGACAACTGAGACAGAGAACCCAGGGAAAAAATCTATTAAAGAGATAACAAAAGAAAAAAGCACTTATACTAATTCTGTCAAAACTCATGAAGCATCCTGAGAGATTTATAAAGGTGATATTCTTCAAAGGCACATGGAGACAAGGCTACAGCAGAATATTTGAGGCAGGTCCAAAGGACTGGTAATTTCTTGGCATTTTTATAAGTTAAAGGCCCAGTAAAGCCTATGAAATAAGCTAAATGCTTAATCTATGAAGGCCAATAAAACAGCATAGCAGTATGGGTTAGAAATTAAATGGCTTAAAGACAAAATCACGCAACCTCTGCAACACTGAAATTATTTCAGCAGCACTGTAGAAAGGCAGACCAACAGATTTGATGAGTACTTTAGCTGTTTTAGCAAGAATAGGTACCTCTCATGTTCTAAAGAAGGGGCCAGCACTAGTGTTGCTATAAATGAAACGGTAAAAATCTGTGATTTCTTGAAATTGGTCCCATCAAATCAGTATCCTTTTTTTCTCCAGGATAATTGACAGTACTTAGCAATCAGAATGTAAAACAAAACTCTCATCTGCACCTATATTCACTTAAATCAGTGTTTACCTTCAAGCAAAAAACAGTTCTAGCCATCTGCTGTTATTTACTCTTTATGTTTTCATCTGTGAAGAAATAACCTTTGAAGACAAGTGCAATTCTTCTGATAAATTCACACAGAATGTATTTTACAACAATCTGTGTACTGAGCACGTTTGTTTGCAAGTACTTTGATCTTACTGGGGCTAATTTAGAGTAGATAGTGATTTGAGAGCAAAATTTGGCCCACCAGCTTCCATATTTAGGTTAATGCAAAGATTTATTAGTTCTCTAGGTAAACATTGACCTTGGCTTCACCTTGGTCAGTATTTACTTCTCAAGTTAATAAATCTTTATATTAACTGCAATTGAAGTCACTCTCTGCTTAAGAGATAAAGACCAAACAGGTCCTCATATGAAGACAGCATTCATCAGATAAACTCTGCAGCTTGATTTATCTTCTTGCGCACTTGCCTTAAAAAAATGGTAATCCCTAAGATGGTTAAAGATGTTCCCCTCTGGAGGGAAAGCTTTGGGTTTAGTGTTTTTTTTTTTTTTTTTTAACCTGTAGTTTTGTGCTCTTCACTTGCATTTTAAAGTAATAGCACATGGATTTCTGTCTCTTGCACTAAGGAATGGTCAGTTTCCAGGACATTACTCTAAAGGATGTTACATCCCTACACAGTCTCTTTTTACCTATGGGCAAGCCTGGAGGCTCTTTTACTTGGTGAACAGCCCTCTTGGTCGCAGAGACAGTTGCTATTTGGTTTGAACAAGGTGACAGATCTGACTTTTTGGCATTCACAGTTATTTTGGAAAAAGGTGCTGACTGGGGGTGATGAGAGTAACACTGCAACCAAACACCAATAATAAACACATTAGCTAACATGGGAGGACCTGGGAAAAACAGGAAACATTGAGCTTACCAGAAGAGAAAAGACTTGACTTAACCCAGCTACTATGAATGAGAATCTCCTTTACTGTAGAAGAAATTGCCTTGAGAAACATTTTGATATGTAGAAGGTGAGATTACAACTAAGGATTTCCGTGAAATTGACAGTGGAAAGAAAAGCCAGACAAGAACAGGCTTATACAGCTTTTCTTTCCATAATTTCAAACACTATTGAACTGATAAAAATCCAACCCTACAGGTTTATCCATATTTAAGTTGTGCTTTTAAAAAACAGAACAAACAGCATATGTTTTGTCAATGAGTCTCTCTGATTGAGTCCAGATTAGATTGCACCATGTTTCACTTTTAAGTGGATTCTGAACAATATGGAGTCGTTCTGCTTGACTGTTGTCCAAAAAATCGAGGAGAAGATTACTCTTATTACAAAGCAATTAAAATTTGAACTTTGTGGGACATAGAATCAAAGCAACATTAACCTTAGAAAATAAATGGCAGAGCTGTTTCATTTTTAAAAACATATTTAAAATCTCACTTAAATAAACATCAACCACTTTGCTCATGCATGCATTCGCTTTGAAGTCAATGGGATTAGCCATGGATAAAATTCATCCTAAATTCTGTTTTAGAAAGACAGGTACAAAGTGAGTGAATCATTTAAATCCCACAGATTCCCAGCATTAGGCTTAACAGCTGCAGAGGTCTCTTGTTAGTCTTTTGGACCGGAGTGTTTCACCATCTGGAAATCCGGGGGGTAGGATTTGCTCTCACTGGGAGATACTTTAAGCCTCTCCACCTACGTTCCTCTCTTCCACCAAGCTGCAGTTGCAGCATCCTCTTGTTTTCATCCATGCAGTGCTGATGTGTTTACAATGACGTTGTGGTGCTCTTCTGCAGGCAGTGCAGGGAAATGTCATGCAAACTCCATTAATTAATCATCCTATTGGCATAAACTGAATGATACAGCCAGCTCTGCTAGCAACACAGTATATTTGCATGGTCGTCTGTGTGTACAAATCCATACAAGTATATATACCCATCATCCAAACCCCTAAAGCTGATCTGCATCTCTCTTTTTTTTCTTTCTTTTCTCTCCCCCTTCGTTGAAAAGAGCAGCTTCTTCAGTAAATGACAAGGCGTACAAAAGAATACAAGCTGTACAAAGCCAGTGGTGACTGGTATAATATACCTCTGTCTTTCACTGTAAATGATGTACTTCTGAAGCTGTAGTTCTCTCTACACTGCCTGCCTTATTTCTAGTTCATGCAAATAAAACGCAGATAGTATTTCAACATGGTTACAAAATCAGCCAGGATTTTCCAAGTTTTTTTAAAGGATAAACATAAATAAAGATGGTTTTCTGTAATTTACTGGCATGTGAACTGAGGGCTGAGAATGTAGCTATTTGAAAGCTTCGCTGTAAGGGGAAGTCCTCAGAAGGAGAAAACCAAACAAATTGTGGCTGCTGACTCCCAATATTCTGCTTTAATCGGAGGAACTGCCTTAGGGAAAGAAGCACGAGCCTTTCCCGGGGGCAAGCTGATTCTGATATCCAGCAATGCAGGAGAGCATTTGCGTACTGAACCATTTGCGTACCTGCATCTCATGTTTGTGCCTTGCACAAACTTAGCTCCAACCCTTGGGCTGTGTGTGCAGCCGGGCAGGGGCTGTGCCTGCGGGACAAATCACGTTATGCTACGGCTCGGAACGCGGGACCGCCGCGGTGCCAGAACCGCGGTGTCGGCACCAGGAGCCGCAGGCGGGAGGCTCTCCCCTCGGCACCGCTCCGGAGAGCTGAGTGTGCTCCCGCCGCAGGCGCTGCGCTCCCGTCCTGCCCCTGCGCACCGGTGCGGCGTGCGGGGATCGGCCTCCCGGTTGCCATGGGACCGGCGCTCCGCCACCGCCTCGCCGCTCCGCTCCACGCCGGGCGGCGGCTCCCGGATACCGGCTACCGGCCCGGGAGGAGGCTGTCCCGCAGCTTGCCGGGCCCTCGCTGGCGGAAGGGGAGGGAAAGCTTCTCGATGCGCGCTAATTGCTGAAGCCTCTTCCCTCTCCTCTCTCCCAAACGCAGCGGCCGCAATTGCCGGAGGAATACCCCCGGCCCCCGTGTCCCGCCTTTGTTGTGCTGAGCCCTGCACCGGCGCTGAAAGAACAGTAAATTGTCCGTCAGAAGAGCTGGCAGGTGATGCCCCAGCCGGGCCCAGCGGACAGGGGAGGAGGCCAGCGCCGAAGCGCGTCCGGGAGGTGTTAAACCAGGTTCCTCCCCCCATTTAATCCGTGTCTCACCCTGCCGTGTCTGCTTCCCCGAAACAGTGCCTGCCGAGGAGGCAGGACACCCCTGTAGTCAAGGGCGCATGTGTGTAATTAATAACGTAAATTAAAGGGGTTTAAAAATTAATTCTCCTAATTTAGTTACCAATCTGTTAATGAGGCATGGCAACCCCCTGGGATCGATAGTCGGGAGTCAAAACGAAGTAGGTGAAGGAGGTGCCTGCTGAACGGTAGAAGGTTTACAGAGGAAGTATCCGTATCTCAGGCGATATAAATATATATAAAAGGATATGTATAAATCTTTGCCTGCTCTGGCGGGGTCTGGATTCCATCAGCGCTATGGAAGCAGCCGCGATCTTCCTGCTCTGTGGGGCTCCAAACTTTCCCTTCCCCAATACCGCGGGGCTTCAACCTTTGCTCTGCCGCATCCTCCCAGCCGAAGGAGCCTCTGGCTCGTACCATAAATATTAATACTCTGCGCTAGTGCGAGGCATAATTATCTTCCCTTAATTGCAAATTCAACCAAAAATTGAGCCTGCTGTCATTCAGGCACCTCTAAATTATTGTAATTAGGGCTTTTTTAATGTCAAGTGAATCCCTGGGCTGAATGTTAGTCCTTGTATGCAGCAGTGCAACATGTAAACCATATGCTGCGCCGAGCTGCTCGGGAAACTCCACTGCCGGGAGAAACCCGGCCCCTAGAAAGGCTCTGCTTGAGCAGAGATGCTCCGCAGGGGTCCGTGCGGGGCTGGCGAGCTCGGGGACTCCCGCTCCGTCGGGGGACCGGCCCGGAGCACGCCGCCCCGCGGGGCAGAGCAGCTGCCAGCGGCAGAGGCTTTCCCACAGCTTCTGTGCTCCCTCTTTGCACCGGCCCCCAGAACCCCGGGGCCGCTGACAACCCCTCCTCGGAGAACCAAACCCCCAGGAGAGCGCTGTGCCCTTCCGGGCCGGGACGAACGCAGCCGGGCGGCCCATCGGGGCAGGATTGCCGGGCCGCAGCGGCCGCTCCCGCCGGGCGGGGGTTTACCGAGGCTGCTCGGGCCTTTGTTCGGAGCCGGAGGGAAGCCATAGCTGCCCTCGGACCCCTCGAACCCCGGGCTGGGGTGTTCAAGCCAGGTGGGACAGGCCGGGGAAGTGCCAGCTCCTCAGGTGGGGCTTTGGACAGGGCCAGCTTCTGGCTCCGGTGCTGGGGCTGACGTCTTCAGGTGATGCCCGAACTCGGGTCTTTCCCATCATATTTTGGGGGTGAGGAAATGAGCCGATCTCCCACATACATCCCTTGACTGGCTGGCGCTGTGCAGCTGTGCCATGGGGGAGGCTAGCAGATAGCGCAGCTCAGGGGTGTGAATGAAAGCGAATGTAGTTGCGCCTCTTTCCACAACATGACCCTGAGAAACGGGCAGAGAGCTACTCCCTGCGGCCTGGAGCCCCTGACAAGGAACCAGCACCCAGGCTCTAGGTTCTCCTTTAGGCTCATGAGATAAGCTTTGTATTCTCCCCAAGACGGGGGTTGCTGAGGGCACTATTCCTGCCAAAGGATGTGCATCCTTCCCGATGAAGCTGGGGTGCATACAGAACAGAATACCAGCCTTGTTGGGCCAGCAAGGCAGCAAATAGGAAGGGATCTCAAAGGCTGCGCTGAGGATCTTCTTCCAGAATGGAGGGAGCCTGGGACTCTGACCCCTATGAGATATACACTTCATGCAGTGATTCTTTACCAAATACTTGAGCAGCCTTTATGTCAGATGTCAGAGCATGTCAAGTTGCATGTGGTCTGCTAGTGCCACTGTTTGTAAAGTCTTAAATTTAGTAGCTGCCTTCACAGCTGAAAGGGCAAGAATTAGTAATTTGTATGGAAACACGGAATTAAGCTTTCAGAAAACTGCTCAAACTCCTCAGGTTTATAAAGTAGTGCAATTTGCCCCAACACTGAGAACAAGAACCACATGAGCACACTGTGTGTCAGCTAGAAAGGATCTCCAGAGATGCTGGCTCTGGCTGTGCTCTCACGTTTAGTGGTAAGGCTGTGCAAGGAGTTCGTCCTCTCTTATCTTCAGTTTATTCATGCCTGCCTTTGTGCTGCCTGCTGTGCTGTGCTTGCAGAGCTGTTTGTGTGGCCATGAGTGACGCAGACTGAAGAATTGTTATGGCTATTTTTCGTTCCCACAAGGTTAATAATGCTGAATCCTACTGGGGAATTGTGTACCCCTCTTCCCTAGGCACATTTCTACACTGTAGCTTCACGAACACAAGCCACACAGGACTCACCTGCAGCTTCTGATGTCCCATGCCAGGTGATGGAGTGCAAGATAGCTTGAATTGTTATAAATGAACAGTTTATTTTGCATGGTTCTTAGTGTTCTCAGTGTTCTCAGTGGGAGTCTTTTTCTTTCTGAGTCGGAAATTCACACAATAAAATACCATCAAAAGAAGAAGTGCATCAAAACAAGCACTCAGCGTTTAGGAAACGACAGGATGAAACTTTTCCCTGCAGGCAGCAGATCAGCACTGCTGGGGGTGCAGCACTGCCTCTGCTGCAGAGCTCATCTGTCACCTGGGCTGGTCTCCATGACAAATGTTTCTGAGGTGGCCATTTTGTGCTGTTCTTGTATCTGGTCCTCAAAGAGCAGCTGAGACCTGAGCTGAATGGGATCTGATCTGGGAAAGCTCCTTTTTAAGCTGTTGAGAGCTGTGCTGTGAATCTGTGAAGTACTACGGAACATGAAGGTGCCACAAGATCCAGCTCCTGGTGTTTCCATTTCCAAACCTGAGGGCACTAACAGGTCTTACTGTCCCTGCCTCAGTGATGCCCTGCCAGACCCAGGTCGCAGCCGGCCCTTGTTGCTCCCTGGTAAAAACTGTTTGAGAGCTAATATTTCAGCTTTAAATTTTGTCTTTCAAGGTCTTGCATATACAGCTAAGAGAATAATGCCACCTTGCCTCACAGCGATGTAGTGCAGATGATTCAGTACTAATGAAACGAGCTAGCAAGGTGGGAAGCCTGGAGGAAGCCCTGTGGAGAAATTACTGGCACAGTGAGAGGCTGTAGAGCCCCACTGGAACATGGCAACAGCAGATCCCATATTAAAGCAACCACAAGGCAGTGAAGAACTGGGTGCTCCTTGTTGTAGTCTTTGTTGTTCGTCTTAAGCAGCTAAACTGCTTAGAAGCTAGAGGGTCCTTTGAAATCATCAGGCACTTTGGCTGTTCCATATAACTGAAAATAATATGGCACTCTGTAACATTTTTCAATGCATAGCCTGTTACTCCCCTCCTCCCAACATTTTACTTGCTGAAGGGGAACATACTGACAAAGGTGACGCTATTCTGGCCCTATTGAAGTCAGTGGGAATTTTCTCCTGATTCCATGAGAGCCAGTATTTCACATGGAGCAAAAAAAAGAAAGAATTGTATTCCTTTGCCTCCTTAAATTCAGCCAAGGTCAGCGTGGGTTTGCTGAGCCCTAAGTATTACAGAAAGCTGTTTCCCTGAGCCTGCAGATACTGCCCTTGTTTTAGGTAAACCAAATTGTGTTTTAAATTCCAATTTCAGAAGCAAACACAGATGTGATAATTACCACCTACTAGCAGGAAACTAAGATTGTGTAAATGGGTCAACATGGTGCCTGGGCTTGAGCCAGAGAAGTGTTTTATGTACACTACAAAACCCATAGTTTGATTAGAAGGAAAGTTTCATATTAAATCTCAGTCCTTTAGGGGTAGGTACAGTCAATGAAGCTTGTGCTATCCCTAGCTCAGTCATTCTGCAGAGCAGAATGCACCACTGAATATTCAGTGCCTTTTTTTTCTTTTATATTCAGTGTTTTATATCATCTGATGTGTATTTTATTTGCTTTGTACATTATGCGCAATAGTGTTAATAACATTGCTTGCAATATTAATAACACAGGATTGCTGTGAACTTGTGCTTAACTATGTATGTGGAAATTAATTGGGATGGTATTTAACACAGCCAGTAACATACCACCTGTGAATTTACAGGTATTATTTATTAGCAAAGATTAGCAGGAAGCCCCACCATGTGAATATAACTGCCCTTGCCCTCGATTTAGTTGCATCCTGCACTAAAGGGTGGGCAACATTGCAGGAGGGATGCTAGAGGTCTGCAGCATCTGGAGCTGGTTTGACAACATGGAGATGGCACACGGGTGACTCTGACCTGCTTGGTGGTGGAGGAAGGATGCGGGTAAGCTTCCAGAGCACAGAGGACACTTTCCCTGAAAATACATTTTTGTGCTGATAATGACTCTCTGTTGAGCATCTTCACAGCAAGGGAAAAGCAGTTAGTAAGATGCAGAGCTTCTCCTTGCCCACTGCCTTACAATTTGCTCCCTGACAGAATGCAGCCCTTGCTAGCTATGCTAGCACATTTTAAACCAAGGCTTTTTTTGGGCAGAAAAAAAAGCAATTTTGGTGTGCAAGCACTGTGCCCTGTAGCTCGGAAGGGGAAGGCAGGAGAAGAACCTTATCCCATGGAAACTGTAGGGGGCACAGTGTCATTACTAGCGGGCCGGGATAATTAGATGCTGTTAACTTGCCTAACAAAAAACTAAGATGGGACATTTAGTAGCAGAAAATCAAGCCCTGGCTTTGATTTCTTACCCATATAAAGATGCTGTGGTGTGATGCTGGGTCGGTGCTTTACCTTATTGCCAAGTGAGAAGTGATATGCTCTTGAATCGCTTTCCTGCTTGCAGAGGGTTGCTCAAGGAACCTGGGACCCCAGACAATCCTTTGGCCTCACAGTGTGTAGCATAAGGTGGTACAACTGTATATGTGCTAGCAGTGGACCTGTAAGCATGGGCCAGCTGGAGCAGAGAGACGCAGAGCCAAGAGCACCGAGCACCCTCCATCTAGAGCTGGTGTTGAACTGAGAGGTGGTTCTTTGGGGGCAGACACAAAGTGACAGTGAGGCCTTGTCAGGAGCCTCACATCAGGAGCACAGACCTGTAATCCTGTAACACAGCATTTGCTCCCATTCTTGTCAAAAGGTACGTGATGCTACACACCCAGCACTGGGAATCTGAGGGAATAGGTTCACTTTGCCTTTTTGAAAAGCTAAAAAGTGCTGAATATAAAAGGAAAAAAACCCCACTGAATATAAAATGATTATTGTTAATAGAATATTTTCTGCTAATACATAATACTATGAAATGCATTAGTTTGGAAACTGAACATATTCAGTGTTCAGTTTTGTTGTGGTTTTCTTACATACAGCTGGAAGGAGCAGATCCCTCTCACCTGCTCTGGGTCAGCAGTATGAGGCATTTGCTGTCAATGTGGGGACATAGATATGGCTGTTTGAGTGGTATCTTGTTGGTTTTTTTCTCCTGCACAAATGCCTTGTAGAGCTGACATCACCAGTTCAGCAGTCTACAGTGCTGAATAATGGTAAATGTGTTTGTCCTACTTATTCCCCTAGAGGATTTTTCCACTTAAAATATTTAAAGGAATATGTACTTGCTGCGACATAGGTCTGTTTTAGAAATGCTGCCAGATCATATTAATGCTGAACTTCATAGATTTAGTAATGATTTTCCCACAGCTAAGAAACAAAAGGTTTTGCCTGTAGACAAAAGCTCTTAACCAGCTAAAAATGCTATAAAGGAACAAAACCATTTATTTATAGAAGATGATCCTGTGATACTGATATATGTCCATGTGAAGAGACTGTTTTGTAATCTTAGGACTGGTAAATTAACTCTAGAAACATTTGCTTCGAAGTGTGTCATTTCTGTGAAGGACAGCTGGTAAATAAGGAATTTTATTCGGCTTGAGCATTTGCTATCTCTATACACGTGATAGTGTTGGATTTTTAGGCCTTTCACCTCTAATATGTGTCTGAAGGCACGAGAAAACAGATTTTTCTGGGTTTTTTTCATTCTGTCAATGAAAATGAAAACTAACAAGAGAAAGCCACTGACAATTTTGAGTAACAATGTAATATAAAGATTATTTACATTTGTGTAAGGTTTATCCATGGGAATAAGGAAGAAAAATGAGAGTCACTGGGAAAATAGTGTTTCCAGAGCTGTCATGAAGTACCATTGCTAGTTTAATAGAATTTATTGTTGTATTAAAGTTTCAACAACAACAAAAAGAGTTAAGAGTTAACTTCCTACTTTTGTTTTTATTTCATACCAATGTTGTTTGCAGATGATTGAGTCAAATAAAATGCCATGATTTATTCAGATACTTCACCACACAGCTTGTTCATTAATCATGGAATAGTTAGGGTTGGAAAGCACCTTAAGATCATCTAGCTCCAACCCCCCTGCCATGGGCAGGGGCAGCTCACACTAAACAATATCACCCAAGGCTCTGTCCAACCTGGCCATGGACACCACCAGAGATGTGGTTCACAACTTCCCTGGGCAACCCATTCCAGTGCCTCACCACCCTTACAGTAAAGAATTTCCTCCTCCTATCCAATCTAAACTTCCCCTGTTTAAGTTTGAACCCGTTACCCTTTGTCTTCTCACTGTGTACCCTAATGAAGAGTCCCTCCCCAGCATCCCTATAGGCCCCCTTTAGGTACTGGAAGGCTGCTATGAGGTCTCCAGACAGCCCCCTCTTTTCCAGGCTGAACAGCCCCAACTCTTATCATCCTATCTTCATACGGTTTAATGAAGCTTACTAAATATTATCTGAAAAATAGTGCTTGTAACAGTATAGTGAAAAGGATCATATGTCCTCCTACTCAAAAAATGCAAAAAAAAAAAAAAGGTGTTTCCATGCATCCAACACTTCTGTATATGTTTTACAACACAAAGATACTTTTCATGTGATAGAGATATCATCTATATTTAGGTGACTTTTTTTAGATAATAAGTGAATCAAATGGAAAAGAATCTGCTAAGTATTTTTCATATATGGAGTTACTTATAGTCTGTTTTCATCTCTGCAAGTTCCTGTGATGACAGGATGATGACCAGAGAAGATACAGGCTGGAAATTCCTGAGGTGAAGTGTAGCTCAGCATATGTAGGGAAAGATGTGCCCTCCCTGTGGTCTCTACCCTCTGACTTGACAGCAGTGCCTTGCCCTGTCCAGCCCTGTCCCACACCAAGCAGAGCCCTGAAGGGTGGCTTTCTTCCCCTCCCTCCAGTTCTGGCCTCTCAGCACTTCTCTATTGCTGGGGCAAGTGCAGATATTTCTGAGGAGAACCGAAACAAGTAATGCTGTTATGCTGCCTTCGTCCCTTCCAGCGTTCTCCACAGATGTGTGTTTTGTGGTTGATTTTGAGCTCTGAGTGAAGCTTTGCTGTAAATAGGATATTCATGTGGTGTCTCCTTTAGTGCCTATTATCTAGAGGGATCATACTACCACTTTCCCTTGTGCAGGATGCCCCCCCCTCCCCTTTTCTATCTGAATTTCTCTTCCTCTGAGAATGGGTAGGAGCTTTGTACTTCAAAGCAATCTGTACTCCTTTGCCAAGTGTGGATAAAGTTGGCCAGAGGATTTGAGTGATTACTTGGTCATACACATACAGAGACACATGGTGCCTGTGCCTCTTGGTTTCCTTAGGAAATGAAGTAAAAAATTACATCCGTATCTTTTCCTAAGATCAAAGGGTCAAACTATTACACCTGTGCGCATGGGGAAATCCTTCCTTTATGACTCCTGTACTCAGTGGCAGAAAGTTGAAATGTAGAAGTTGGCTGTTTTCATGGGATGCTACAAAACTTATGGGCCTGGGCAGTGTCTGTGGGTTGAAAAATCAGCTCCAGGGTCAGAAAGGACAGTATCTTCCCATCACAGCCAAGCCATACAGTTGTTCCTTGGCTCACACTTTTTTGACTTGCTCTCCAAATTTTTGACACTTTTGTACAACTGTCTGTAAGGAAGATTTGAGATTTGGAGAAGTGGGCATCAGGACTGCACACTATTGTGGTCTCAGGAGTGAATTGTACTGTGGCAAAATCAATTCCTTTCACTCAATATTTCCATTTGCAGCTTATCCCACGAGCTTGTGTTCTTGTGCTTATTTGAATTCACTCTTTGGCTTCCCTCTGGGAAAATGATTTTCAAAGTAGTCTTCTGTCCTTCCAGCATCACCTGCATTTCTGATTTGCGTCTGACTTTTCTGAAACATCCCGGAGGGCTGTGACCATTTAGCAAAGCTCATAAGAGTAATATGTTCCCTTCATTACTTTCTGCAGCCCCTGCTTTTAAGTGCCATGTGCAAGCTCTCCCAATCAAGACCTTACACCATTGTGTAGGCCATAGATGAATAGATAAAAAGACTAAGAACTACTCCCAGAAGGTTCAGCAGTAAAGAGTCCCTTTCACATATTTGCTTATTAAACTACATCTTACATTTTAATATTCTTCAGTAAGGTGGTTTTTAATCTGTGTTAGTATCTTCTTATAAAGTATCATTTGTTGTGTGATTCCAAGTCAGACACATGAGAGAGATCCAATGGTACTGTACCAATGCAGCTGCCTTCTGCTTTTACTCAGTTTTTTACTGATGTCAGGCCTAACGGTCAGTACCTTTTGAGTAATTTTATTGTGTTTTAGAATAAGGAGGCACAATCTGGCATTATCTGGTACTGCCCAGGGAGCCAATGCTGTCCAGGCGGAGTTTAGGGGTGAGGAGTTTACAATGGGACCAAGGGCTGTTGGTGGGCTTGAAACGCACTGTGTAGAATAGGGCAGAAAAGCCGCATGCTCGAAGAGAAAGACTGGAAGTCTACGTTCATTAAATCATGCTCCTGCTCAAAGCAGGGATGGGATCCAGGGTTTCTAAATGTCACCTTTCTTTGCAATCACCAAATAGCTGAGAGGTTTTCTGGTGAGTTGTGCCTTGTGTTCCCTCCAGTGCTGGTCCACGCAGGTGTAACAACCTACTTGTGCTCCCAGTTGCTTTCTTACCTTAAGTGGCAGATGTGTTTGCCCCAGTGGTGAGCCTCATGATTCAGACCTGTCCATGTGAGGGACTGTTTTTCAGGAGATTTGCCTTCATCAGTGAATTTTTTTCATTTGCCATAGAGGTGGTATAACCATTCTTTAATGATTAAGGGAGCTGCATCATGTTCTGGATGACTGGAGTCTATCCTTGCCTTTGCTACAGGGCTCTACATCTTCCTGGTTGGATTATTTAAGCAAAATCTTCTAAGGGCAATCACTATTCTCATGTTTGTGAAGTAAGATCCTAGACACTCAAAGGTGTGCTTTAAATCTCTGAAGTCCTATATAATGCCCAATTATATCTTTGAAAAAGCAGGCTCCTGGCGTCTCATATTACTGTTCAATTTTTCCCCATAATCTGTCTCTAGTTCGGCTCCCAGCCTGTAAAATGGGAATAATAGTGTCTCCCATCTAATCTAGAAGGAAAATAATAAGAAATTAGTGAAGCTTTTTGCTACAGTGACAAATGAGTGATCCCTTTTGGATAGTGCAGTTTAAATAACGCATGAAGTACTGGATTATATCTTGAATAACGGGAAGAAAACAAAATTCTAAGCGTCTGTTCATAAAATTAACAGTCTTCTCTACACTGAGTAACATAGAGCTCTTGTGGCAGAACAGTGTGCATTCATGTAGTCAGAGATCATATATTAAAATGTGATAAAGAGGTATGCATCTGGAGGCAAATTAAAGTCACACAGCTCTCTAGTTCTGTTCTTTTCCCAAACCCAGCCTCATTAATCCGCCAATGTGCTAAATACTTTATTTCAAGAAACGTCGTGAAAGATTATTTATCAGAAAAGCAATATAAGGAACATCATGAGCTGCTTTGTATGTCCATCTCCCCATACTCCCCCCTGCCTGTTGCCATATACATGTCGTAAATCCTCTACATTGTTGCTCTCTAAGGAACTGTGCAACTGGTTCATTGTTCGGGTGTCAGTTTGCATATGCAAATGGCACAATGCCATACATTGCAGCAGCAGAAAAAGCTGTTTCTATAATCAGGAAAACTAGGAATTAATGAGGTGGGAGTAGGAGCAGATATTGCTATGGGCAGGAACAGCAGGCTTTTGTGCTGTTTCTCCACTACTTTTTGTGTCTCCGCTTGGGTTTTTAAACTGTTACGTAGCTGAGACAGCTCCTGATTGTTGCCTTTCCAGTTCCTTCTGCCTTCCAAAGGCTCAGCACTATGTAAATGTGAAACCGAAAACTCATTGAGTCTGAAAATGAAGTTTAAGGTGAGGAGGCTTGATTTGAAAAACCTTGTGTAACTGAATGGCAAGCCTTCAGAAATCTTGTTTCCTCAGCAGATGTGCTGCTCTCCAGGTTGCCTTACAACTGAAGGTGGGAAAAGAGGCAACAGCAATAACCGAGGCAAACTTTCACCAGACGTGAGCATGTGTAGGAGCGGGGAGATGCTGCCTGGAGGAACCATGAGCAGGAGACGCTGCTTTTTGGACTTACGCTCTGCCATAGTTTCTGTACATACTTCTACATAACCCCTGTATTTATCTACTAGCAGTTCACCCTGGTATACACTAACACATTCTACAAATGCTTTTGGACTGTAGCATGGTATTTAAAAGGAAACACAGATGCTAGAGAGAAATTCAGAGAGGAAATGAAAAGAGGAAGAGCATCTGGAGATTTGAGTCTGGGCTGGAGCTCTGGTTGTTGGTTGATTTAGTACTCCTGGGTCTTTGCAATCAGATCTGGCTGTTCTGCTTTTGAGTAGGTGCCCTGAAGTATTCTGCAGCTTACCTGGCTTTGCTCTGGACATGAGACTACACACTGTGCGAGTGTGAGGCTCTGGAGGAAGGACCAACAGCTGAATTGCTTTACCACCTCCAATCACAACATTCACAGCCATGAGTTTAAGATCCCTTTCAGTTTACCACCCTTCTGGTAACGTTGGTGTCCGCAAACAGCTGCCTGTGTCCAAAGTCTGGCAAAGGACAGTCACCCAAAGGGAAGGGGGTCTGAGGACTCCTCCATACCTGGGGGTTTTGTGTTTCAGTCAGGACTCTGAGAACAGGTAAAGCTAGTAAACTTTCTCCTCTTATAGGTTTATTAGGCAGGCTTGTGAGCATCTGCACAACAAACTGTTACACCACCCGTGGTGATGATAAATATTTTATACTGTGCAGAATTTGTGTCTAAGCAAAACTCTTGGTTACAGTTACCTGTCTGTTTCTGTTGTGCGCGTCTGCTGAGTTTGTGCAGGCTGTATCTGTGAATCTGAACAGGCTTGACATGAAATTCTTGTGTTCAGCTGCTCCCAGGCTGATGAATACAGAGTTTAGAATCAGTTTCATGCTGGAAATGCAACGTTATCGTAATTCCATGGTATTTGTTTGGGAAGGGTGTTTCGTCGGCATCCCCACAACCCTGTTCTTGCTGTCTTTCATCCTCTTCGTCCTTGGTGAAATGTGGGATTTAGTGAACGCTAAGGCTTACATACATAGTCTCTCTTCTGAGCTGCATTTGATTATTTAAATAAACATTTCTTGTATTTTGCACTCTTCTGTTGGCTTTGTCAATGTGCAGTCCTGGAAATACTGAGTTATCTTTTACTATCAGGGATGTAGTTTAAGTCTCCTAATAAGTAATATAGGCGTTATCTGTGTTTAATGTAGAAATGTCTTCCTTTCTTTGAGCTTTGGTGCTGTATATGACATGCTGTCTAGATCTAGTCAAACTTAAAAACAACATAGAAGACATTTGATGGAGATCAGCCTCGAGGTCAGTTCTTTGTTGTCTTTGGGGTTTGCTGTGACTAGTTTGAAGGAAGGGGTAAAATCAGTGAGATGGCAGGGATTTTTTTCCCAGACATTTTTTTCTGATTTATATTTAGAGTGATCAAAAAGCCTTATCAATGTAAATTGTAAAGGCAGAAATTCCTCTTTTTTTTTGGGGGGGGGGGGAGGGGAAGGGTGGGGGAACATGGAAAGGGGAGTAGTGCTTTCTTCTTGTTTTTTTCTTCTCTTTTTTTAGAGGGCCGTTCTATCCTGCTCTGGGGTATTGACTGTTTTAATCCTCCAAACACACTATTCAAGCCTCCTGGAGGTTTTTGCCAATACAGTTAATTCAGACTCCTAGGACTGCAGAGAGAGAAAAGTATGAGAGTACATGCAACACTTGTGGAGGCCAAAGGTACTAGAGGGTTCAGGGAGGGGTAGGTCCACTGGGGGCTATTAAATGTAATAGTCCAGATGCAACTGTGGTGTTAGTGGAGATGTGGACTCTAAATGCAAACTCTTTGGTTAGATCAGGAGCTTTTGAAGTATTATATCTGTGGGTTTGGAGATTTTATTTAGTGTGTGACTGTTCTCTAGGTAAGAAAATAAAGTATGAGTGTTATACCCTTTATAAAGATTTCTTTAAACAATGACATATAGCACTGTATAATAGCTTCGGGTTTAGGCAAGCTAGGTAATACTTGTTTCTGAGTGACTTGTACTGCTCTTTTTAGAAATCCAGTACAGTTTTACTGATGTGAATAGAACTGAGCCTTACATGCTTAAAAATTAGCAATGATAAATACATGCAGTTTAGATAGCCACAAATTACATGCGGTAACAGAAAATGAACCAAGTATCACAACCAGGACATATAAAGCAGTGTACATATGGGTTATGGTGAGCTACAGCATTTAGAGGAAAAATGATGAAAAGAAAGAATAAAAGCAAACTGCTTATGGAAATAATTTTCCAGATATCCTGGGTCATAAATAATTTGTGCCAAAATACAAAGCACTAAAACTATTTCTTCAATGCAGGTTGGACTGTTCTAGTGCTGGACCAAGCAGCTAAGTTTGAACAACTGCTGTGTGCATTGGTTGCATATTTTTTGTTAGCTCTTACCCCTTCAGGTGTAATGGCATACCTATCAGCGAGGACAAGTTTGCAGCCTTTAATGTTTTGCAGAAGATAAAAGAAACTGCACACATACCAACAAAATCTTAATTTCTTTATAAAAACAAGTGCCACCATTGTTGACTCCATGTGAACAAGAACATGTGTTATTTTTTTACCCCACATTCATTGTCTTTTAAAGATAATACAAGTTTTGATGGTGCCTTTGTGTGCCATTGTTCTCTTCATAATGTGAAAAATGCTTTCATGTTTCTGATAGAGAAATTATAATTTGCAATCTTGAAGAGATTGTCACATAAAGGAGATCGCATGTACTGAGCTGCATATGCTGCACAGATGAGGTAATGTCTGTGGTGCACACTTGAGATTAACCTCGTTGAAGCACAGAATACCATTTTAATGATGAATTAAAAACCAAAGGGGAAAGTTGGGCAAAAAGGTGAAATCCTTCTCTAAGAAGGTTAAATGTGAGAGAAAAACACTGTGCTGCAGAAATGAGCTGGAGAATTAGTGCATTGTTGGAGGGAGTTTGGGGAAAAAGAGTATCTTCCCAAGTTGACGTACGACTTAATGATGGGCTGAAGAAATGTAGTGGAGGTGTAGAAGGGAAATAGATAAAAATAAATCTAGTTTCCTCTTACAATCAGACTTCCAGGTGTTACATGTTGGCTTTGCCTCTTGAGTCTAATAAAAGGCTTGTGGGAGTCAATGAAAATATTTTTGTCCTCTATTCTATTTTTTCCCTAATAATAGCAATTCTGAGAAAAGCCTGAAACACCGTGATAACCCAGAAGGCATTTCTTTAGGTGATGTAGATTGCAAATAATTTCCTTACGGGACAAGCAGTATAATCCCAGATCATAGTTCAGTTTTTAAAGCAGTTTTGATCTATTTTCACAAAACTAAGGCTGAAAGAAACGTAATTACTGGTTGATTTCAAAATCTACTTAATATTGCAGGTGATAAGCCATGCTGAAACATACCCTTTTGAAAATAGGCATGATCAGTGCATATACTATATCTGAAATAAACTGCTTTATATGCAAAGTGGGGGAAGAGCATGTTTCATAGCTTACTGTACTGAAGCTTTAGATATGTGGCATGGTATTGAATATCTGCATAATTTTTAACAATTGCTGAGACTTTGTAGCCTCATTTGAGAATGTTTACATTTTCCAGAAGTTAGGGATTTTTGTCTATGTTGTGCAAAAAAGTTTTGCTTTAATTATGTGTATTTCTTTTAAACTGAAATCATAAGCTGCTTCATTAAATGCTCCATTTATCATAACAGTCTTAAGAGGGCACCTTCAAAACCAGATCTTGTGTAACTGCAGGATTGGAAATGAAAGCTGAGAGGTAGTTTTATTAATTGAAGATAGTTAATCTTGTATGGTAAACTTCTTGTGGAGATAACCACAAATCTGAGCAAAACCTCAACTGTCTTCTGATACGCCATTTCTGCTAGTTACGATCAGTTATATTGTATTAACAGGAAGGAGTATATTAATATGAAAGCCTTTAGATTAAATGAGTATTATGATAGAATATAATTCTTGATAAGCATATGGAAGAAACAGCTATAATTAAACAACTGTGTGTAGTGTCAGGCGTTTTATGCCAGCTGGGGAGAATCCTTTTCCCTAGGAAGGCAGCTTGAAATACGAACAGAAGCACGATCAGGTTGGTGAACTCTTAACTCAAGGACACCTGCTTCAAGCCAAGCTGCAACCACCAGTGAAACATGATTTCAGTTAATGTACCTTCTTGCACAGCATATAGAGGATTAAGTGGAGGGAGGCATTATTCCTGGGTTTGTTCCATACTACATTTCAAAATATGGGTTAGTCTCCTTGTGTCTCCCAGGCCCAAGACCATCAGCGGAGCAGCTGCCATGATGTGTTTCATTTTAGCTGCTGAGTGAAAGCTCCCATACCATTTGCTGTGTGCAGGGGGTTTCCCAGACAGAAATCACTACGCTTTTACTGTGTGTAGCATGTGCAATGAGCCTGAAGCTTCTGGGAAGTGTTGGATTTACTGTAAATGTGCAATAAATTTGGCGCTTGGAGAGTGTTTTGAGCTTACTGTGAATGTGTGAATCAGCTGTGCAGTCTATTAATGGCAAATCTGAAGCTTCCAGACAGTGTCTGACTTATGGCGTGTGAATATACAGTTAAAATTACAGGTTGATTTGAGTTGGAAGGGACCTTTGAAGACCGTAGAGTTTCAACCCCTTTGCCATGGGCAGGGGCACCTTGCACTAGGCCAGGTTGCTCAAAGCCCCGTTCAACCTGGCCTTGAACACTGCCAGGGATGGGGCAGCCACATCTTCTCTGGGCAACCTGTGCCAGTGTCTCATCACCTCACAGTAAAGAGCGTCGTCCTACTATCTAAGTGTACCTTCTTTTAGTTTAAAGCTGTTGCCCCTTCTCTGGTCATAGTTGATCTGGACAAGAACTTCAGAAACCCACTGCATTTCCAAATTACAAGCAGCTGGAAAGGGGACATTTCTGGGGGAACATGGGTTAGGACACCTCAGTGTACGACAGTGCCTTTTGGCTATTGGGAGGACTTCATGATTTGTCTTAGGTTTGTTGCTCTTAAAGTGACCACTGCGGGTTACTAAACCCTTGCAGAGAGATGAAAGGGCTGTATAAGGTCAGAAAAAAAAAAAAAAATAGGTGGGTGTTCTTTTCCACTATGGCTTTGCAATATCTTCCCATAAGCTGTGTATGAGACAGTGATAGAGTGGAGAATGTGACGCTCCTGGGGAGGAAGTGCTTGTGGGCGACGGCTGTGGGTGTGAGTCCAGACTGGTTCTCCTCATGAAAGCAAAGTCTCTCCATGCATGTGCTTTGCCTGTTTTAATATATCTGCTGGAGAATTACTATTTTTTTCCCCTATTTTATCTCATTTGGAATAATTTTGCTGCCTACTCTTGAATCTGGAGGTTATTTTTAATTCTAAGAGGATTTCTCTCTTGATGAGGTGATAACCTAAAATGGTACAGGAGGATCTGATGCAGTGTGTTTTTATTCAGGGGCTCTGTTTTACAATCCAGCCTAGTGATAGAAAAAATAGAAAAAGGAAGCTTGAAAAGAAATCGTTAACTTTATAGATCCAAAGATGTTCACTTCTCTGCACATGTGTGTTTGTGGTTTTGAACATTACCCTACAACTTAGCTGCCAAAGAAATACCTGGATCTCATGCAGTACTCCAATGGGTTATACATCTCCAGTATCGTATCTTGTATGTAGAAATACACATACTGCATAAAGAGCGTTCTGGAGAAGCAGCTAGGGAAAGCTGTCTGGCAGAGGACAGGAGGGAATTTGAGGATGGAATCACAAATCACTGAAGAAGATTGGCACTACTCACAAGGTTAAATCCCTGACAAAAGCAAGAGGGCAGAAGGAATGTCACCATGTTAGGAAATATGCACTGACAGCTAATATTGGTTGTAGGTGGTGAAATTACTACCTTAAAATCAAGTCAGGCCACTATCATCCTTCTTTTTCCTTATTCTTTCTCTCTAGAATGACTGTGACTTTCATGGGCATCTTTAATAATGTTTTCTTGGCATGGGCACCAGAGGTATATCTAGTTTTTTCACTTTGTTACCAGAATGCTTCCTATTTCTTTCTGTTTGCAGCCCCTACCCTCACCTTGAGGACACAATTAGGCTGTGAGCCTCTGGAGTGAGGAATCAGTCCCTTAACAGCCATAAAAAGTTAACAAAAGTCAACCTTAGTGAACTTTGGCATATTTTTCTAATTGATGTGGATGAGATGAAAGGGATAGCTGACTTCTGTTGACCTCTGCAGGATAATTGTGTATCATGTGTTGCGTGGATAAAGGGGTGTGCCATAGCTGCAAAAATGGGAATTGACACCATTCTGCTCTTTAACAACATCCTTTGGTGTGTGTCATCCAAGTACATTAACAGCTGTCACCCTTAATTTCTCTGCTGCTCACCTCCCACATACTTTGTTCTTTTGCATGATGCAACTTAGTGAGTTACAAGTTTGATGCTTAGAATTGTTGAGACTCTTGTTCCAGCTTAGTTTCATAAATGCAAGTGAAGTGTCATTGTTATTCTGCTGACACTCTTCTCATCTTTACCAGAGCAAGACAGCAGGACAGAGCCAGCAGCATTTCTGGGCACGTTCTTCCACATGTTGGTGTAGTGGAATCTGTAGGAAGAGCACATTCACAGAGGTCTACATGACAGTAACGATACATATCAAAGGAATAGGTTCTTCAGTGGTGCAAACTGCCATGTAAGGAACTAAGTCTGCTCTCCCATGTTGTTTTCAATAAAATTCTTCTGAGGTCATTTTGTGGTATTCTTCTCAATCAAAAATGACTAGTACTGAAAAGGCTTTGAGCAAAATTTGCCTTAGATTATGCATACATGAAAGAAGTATTACTCCCATATTTTCATTTCCTTAAAGCCTTGGTGCAAACCAAGCTTTTGCCATGCCTTATTCCTCATGGAAGGTTTCGGAGCAATCTAAACTGAAGTGAATCATCTTACCACATCACTTCAGTTAATTCAAAGTTGAAATGTTCATGCTTGTGTTTTAAATTACATATTTAATCCTCTTTCTTCTGGCATTGAGAAGAAGGTCTAACGCAGACAGTATGAGTTTGCTTTTCATTCCCTCAGTTAGGATACAGAGTTATCCTGTTGCATAGAGAAGCTGTATGGTACTAATTCGGCTATAGGAAAGCTAGCACATACGCCGTGTGTGTGCTGGAGCTCAATTTGTTCTGCTCTTATGTGGTTTGTGGGAATTTGACAGTAGAAGAGATGTTTGAGCTGGCTGCTAAGTACTATAGGAGCATTAGATAAATGGGACTGCAGATACTGTTCAGGAGGTCTGTCCAAACATCTGTTTTGCTAACTAATCATACTTAATACAGTTATACTCAGTAAACCTTTTAGTGAGATATTTGACTCTCCTTTTGCAGCTGCATTTATGCTGGTAAAGCTTTTAGTACAGGTACAGTCACACTTCTTGTTTGGGTACAGAGCAGAATGTACTTCAGTAAGCATCCTAACTAAATATTGGAATATGGGCTAACAATGTAAGTAGTTACTTTTACCATGATACATCCATAACCATGGTAAGAAAGACTGGAAACGTGAGTTCATGCTGGCACTGTTAAAACAGCAACACCTTTTCATTTCACAGGGACTCTTTTATGTGAGTCACTGATGATGAAAAGGTTATGCTTGAAGAACCTGGTTCAATAACTATTGTATTTAGATGGAACCTTTCCTGGTCTTTGGATCAAGCTTTAAATTCTAACTTATTTGTAAGTTAAAAGATATTTCAAATGCCCCTGGATTTCTTTTGATGTGTTGAATGTGTTCCAAATTGAACAATGGTTTGAAGGAACTGCTTGTGCTTGACAGAGTAGACTTTAGAAAAAGTACAACTTACCTTTTACCTCCGTAAATCTTTGCTATAAGCAAGTCCTGCTTGAAGCCAAATCTGATTGTGACTGTAGGAAGGGCAAGGCAAGGGAAGTAGGTAAGACCATTTTCTATGACAGCGATTAAAAACCAGAGCAGTGCACTCTGGGCTGTGAGTTAGTTTGGAAAGGTAATGTTTCAAGTTGTGAAATAAGCGAAAAGGGGCTAAAGCACTTACTGAGAGCAGCTTGCTTAAACAACAACATTAAGCTACACTGGAGGTCTGTTTAAAATCACTTTGTTTAGCAAAAAAGCAACGATTACGATTAGAAACAGTTTGCCTGTTGTGATCCAAAACTGATTTCCTGTCAGTGACTACATGGCAATATTTGTATTATATGGAAGACCTAAATCCAAACAGTGGTCAAAAAAAAGTCTAGAAAATATCCAGAGGTATGTTTGTATGCGATTCCTGGCTGGTTTCCTAGCTGAACTATTCCATCCTTCACTTTGAGGATAAGCTCTGAAATGTAGCCCTCTGGTTATGCCTGGCCGTGAATTAACATTTTCTAGGAGCTGGCAAGTCCTGTAACTGTGCTAACTCTCTTTGGTTGCGCCATGTAATGACAGAGCAAACGTTTGGAAACACCATAACAGGTTAAGTAAATTGGCTTTCCTTCTGACCATTCCTTTCTCCCAGACGCCTTAGATGCTGTCTGTAGGGTTTGCTCTAGAGCACAGCCCCTGCCTTTATTTGGGCAGCCGCTGCTTTTCAAAAGCCCCAGTGCCCATGACGCTCAGCAAGTGCAATCCTCTCTGAGCAGTATTTCAGCAAGGTTTCTGTTCTGCTCACAGCACATGCAGAGTGCAGTAACTCATCTGCTCCCCAAATTCAGTCACCATGATCCTGTTACATACCGGCTGCATTCTTTACACTGGCCACCTATAAAGCAGTGATTAACTTAAACTGGTAGTTTCTATTTGAAAGTGTTTTATAGCATAAAGCTTGGCTGTGTTTGAAGATCATCTTCAGCCTTCACATTCTGGGAACCTGTGCCAGGCCACCGTTCCCACTCTCTGCTCTAAATCTTTACTTGGGTGCAACTTTGCTTCTTACCTTTTTGAAAAAGCTTTTATTTTTAGCGTGTAATGGATTTAGATTGCTAATAACAACACTGTAACTTCTTTCCCTCCTTCTTTGAAGCCATGTTTGACAGGTATCCAACAAATGCTGTCTTAGTAATTTTGCTAATAGTACAGTGTGCCTTTGGAAAGGGTCTGGATAATGAGCCCTGTGCACCAGCACAGGAATATACGGGACAGCAGCTCTTCTCTGGAGGTTTGTAAGTACTGAAACCCATTTTGGGAGAGCATTTAAAACATCTGTATTCTTCCAGAACATGTTCAAAGCATGAGCCTGGAACTGCAATATATACATGTCAGACTGGGTGACTTCTAGGATGTCAGCTGTGATCTGCTCTTTCACTGCAGCAGTGGCTGCATCTGAAGGACTGGTAACACACCTGAAGTACCTTCTCCAAGAAGGCCAGTTAAGAGTTCTGTTTAATCCAGCCTAAAGGCTGGACTAAGCATCTTAATCTGACCTCTAGTGCTTGAGAAGGAAGAGTAGACCATAAGAGAATGACAGTCTTTTCATATCCGTCTTCTCAGCTGAAAAGCTTCTTTCTGTATGGATTAGCCCTTCCTTCCCCTTGCCTAAAAATTACCCATGAAAACAATTACATTTTAGGCCAGACAATTTAATAGCCTGAATGAAGCCAAAAGGTGTGTTTGTGGGGAGTATGTCTGACGAAGAGACTGGGTTAAGAACACGGGTTCGTAACACAGGAAGAAATGTTTCTGGGTCTGTGAGAAGAAAACTCCATCCAAATAAAGTGTTTCAACAGGCTGGTCTGGTTCACAGAAACAGCTTATTTTGATGATGAAAAAGTTCCACGTGGCCATCCTCCTACTCAGTCTTTTTCATATTAACATACTACCTAAGCCCAGCTGTTTAATTATGTCTTGCATGGGTAACTCCTTGAAGCTTTTATTGCATTGCTTTGAAAAATGTTGGGTTGTTTTTAATGGAGTGATATCATTCTGCTCTCTAGGCTGATCAGTTCTCGTTTTGGCTTCGCTCTACTTCTAATCTTACATCATAGCCCCTCTCGCATTATTTCAGGTGAGCAGGGAACTATTATAAAATGCTTTTATGGTGTTGTCAACATAATATTTGACGCCTTTCCTTCTGCATCATAATCTTTATGATCTGAGATTTTTCTCTGCTCTTTAAGAGAAATCCATATGGGACTGTCCTCCCTGACCCTGGAGCAGCTGCAGTTAATGCCAAACCCAGGAACATATAGCAGACACCCCTTCCTTGGGGAACTTGCAGAGTATGTTCTCAGGAGCTTCTCTGTATTTTGTTTCACATTCTCAGCTTTATTCTTTACACTAGCATAGTCTGTCTCTTCCTTGCTGCTTCCAAAAAGGTTGTTTTTTTTTTTGTTTATGCCCTCCCCTAACCCCTTGTTACTGCAGTCTGTGATGTGATTCTTTTTCTTAATGGAAGTAAATGAATTACTTCTGAGATAAGCCCTCCTTGATTAAGTAAGCCCTCTATCAAGGAAGTTTGGTGCTCAGCACTTGTACTCCTAGGAAGGTGAGGCCACTGCTCAGTGGCTTATTATGATGTGAATTTGTGGAGGGCTTGTACAGACAGGCATCTGTGTTACAGTGTTGGAGCAGCCTCCTGCCTGACCCATGCTCATTCCCAGCTGCCAGGCTCTGAGTGGAATAGGCAGTGTCTATGTGTCCGTCCGTATTCAATCTTCCCTTGTGTTCTCCCCCCCAACCCATAAGTTCAGTCACTGGAGGACTAAACTGTGTGGCTTTATCCACTTTGGCCTGCAATTTGATGGCAAACAAGACAGTTACATGTCAACTTCTCAATGAAGGGGGCAGGAACAGAGGGCTACAAATGCAGACAATGAGCCACATGCTCATTTTCCCAAAGCATGGCTGTGGCGAGTGTGTCTGATGAGGAGGCTGATGTGGAACATCAGCAGGTGACATAACACCAGGAAATGTTTAGAAAGTATTTAATAAAAGGGGGAGACAATCTATTTTCTTCTGCTTGCTAATGCTCTGGGGGCTGCACATGCCAGCAGCCTTCTCAGCCCTAAAACACCTTAGTTGCCTCAGAACAAGAGTAAGGGTTACCTGGAAGCTGCATTTCAGTTTTCTCACACCTGTGGCTGACAGGAAAGGTGCCACTGTCAGGCACAGGATTTTTTAGGACGTTACTTAAATACAGGATGAAATTCTAACCACTACAATTCCTGCAGTAACACCAGATCTGCAGTAACATTAGGTTCTACGGATAATAACTTTCTTTCTCCAAACTGGCACCTCCAAAAGTACTATTGTACAGCTGGGTCCAGTTTTGACACATATATTCTCAGTTTTTCCCCTTCCAACATCCTCAGTGTCCCCCCATTCTCCTGCACCCTGGGGTGAATGAGTAGCCCAGCTCAGAGACTATGCAGCTTGTGGCATGTGAAACACTACTTGGAAGCTTCTGCTCCAGAGCACTTTGCAATGTAATCAGACCGAACACATCATTTTCCCTTCCACACAGAGCTTTGCTATGACTGAAGCAGCAGAGCAGTTTTAACTGCTAGTGTGCTCATCATTACGCTTAACTAAAAGCAGATGCTTTTCATTGTACCCTATACAGGGGAGATCAAAATGGCACAGTACAATTTGATATTTTAACAGCCTCCCACCCCGAACACGAGGTTTTGGCGCTGACAGCATAGGAATAAACTTCTCTAAGACTGACTACTGAACTAAGTGGAAACACTTCAGAGTAAAGCCCTTCAAGGCAGAAAGGATTTGGTTTTGTTATGGAATTACACCCTTTGAAGGAAGACTGGGCCCTCACCCAGATTGTAAAGTTTAATTTAGCATTATGTGCCAGGTTAAAGTAGGCACTAATTAATCAGACCTACTTAGGAAGAAAGGATTCTTACACGTCACTTGAATCCAAGCTGTTGGGATAAGCAGATACATCTCAGGAACACAGGACTTCCTCTTAACCAGAATCAAACATGATCCTATCATCCTCAGGTGGTGCAAGGCAAACTAGAATTGTTGTCAGCCTAGTAACTGCAGCTGCTAAGCCCTTAGTTTACCAAATATACTGCAGATGTTAAAGTGACTAAAATATTCTTGTCACAAAATATTTTACACACTCAGTTTAAAATACATAAAATGGAAAAGGAAGAAGTGCTCTTGCCTTGGGCTGCCTATGCAGAGGCATGGTGAAAGAGCAGAAACGGAGAAAGGTAATGAGTTGAATCACCTACCGGGCTTGTATGCAAGCGCCAAACCTCATCAAAAGACAAGTTTCTCACAAATGCCATTTATTCCAATAGGATATACATTGCTAAATAAAAGGAGTCATTATGAATGAATCAGATTAAGTGGGAACAAAGTAGGAGCTCTTTATACACTCAGAGCATACTGGGCAACAACTAAAATGGCTGCTAATATTCAGAGCACTAGGTAAGAATGAATTTATGCCAGCTAGCAAAAGAAGTATTTTTTATATGTTAATATTTATGACCAAATAATTATTTTATGTCGTATCGCTGTCAGAGATGAGACCAGGAGCTGCGAAAAGGGAGTATCATTAGGAAAACTAAGATCATGGTACTGTTTACTTTGGGAAAAGAGAAAAGCAGTTAGTATTTAATTGTAGTTATAGCAACAACTACAGCTAAGCAGTAGCCGTATACTCATTTGAAACTGCATTCTGTTCAAGCAGCAATTACTACATTTGTTTTATCACATGGTAAATGGACGGCTAGGAAATTCTAAAAATAGGAATCCGTAAATCCATTAATATAATGTAACTGACTATCATGAAACACCATCTTACAGATGATCTAAAAAAATTAGGCATGAAAAACCCAGGAAGAGGTCATTCCGTCTGGCTTAAACCATTCTGATGGTTTTGTTAAATAAGGGACTATTCAATTTAATATGTCCAAAAGCTAATATTTACATTGTTCAGCATATAGAGGCAGTATCACATTGACAGCAACTGAAAGAGAATAAACTGCTCTCAGGGTCCACTGTAGATAAAACAAATATTAATGGGCTTAAACTGTAGTAATACAGTCAGGTAAGGTGCTAGAAAAAGTCTTTCTAATGATACAGCTATGGGAGGCATGGGAAAGGGTAGTGGAGGGAAGTCATGGAACTAGCCTCCCTGGAAAAGACTAATCCAATTTTGGCCAAGGTTTATGTAGTTGAACTGCTCTTGGACAGACTATAACTATCTCTTCGTGTCCTTTCCAGCCCTGTTTCCTAACAATTTTAATAAGGCTATTGGTAGTGATTCTAATTTCACACAAATTGCCACTTGGATGCTGCTCTCAAGCTCTTCCTCAGATCACTTGTTCATGCACGTTCCCTTGCTGTAAGCATGACCATAGGTATCTGGTTAGTTCCATGCAGGAATAAAGCAGCATCACTGTCTAAATTAGACTGAAGACAGCACACTGCTCTGTCTGTGCAGCCTCTGCCCTTCACTCACACATTCCAGGAACAATACCTGCTATAGAGAAATCAGGACAAAAAGGAGGAGATGAAACGTATTTCTCCTTTAACTGGTCTCTATTAGTATTCTCTTTTCCCTTTTAAATATATGAGATTTTGAAACAAATCAAGTGGACAGTACCCATAGAACAGACAGTGGATGAAAGTGGTGTATGAGACCATCAGAAGACAATGATCCCACTTGATGCAGGGACTTGCTAACTGGTATTACACTGGAAAAGAAGAGGTAAACATAAGGCAGGGAGCTGGAAATCCAGATGATACATTGAGGTTATGCAGTTTACATAGAAAAAATATCATCACTGCCTTCAGGCTTTCTTCAGGTGAGAGGGAGAGAAAACATTCTAGTAGAAAAGATATTCTTCTGCTCATTTCCATACATGCACTTTTACTGAAGACAAGGTCCTTCAGTTGCCAGCTCATCAAACAGTGTGCCCTGTAGCAAACTCCACAAAGGGAAATGGCAATCAGCCTTACCAATGCAAAAGCAGCAGAAGGGAAACATCACCAGTTATGCACCAGTGTTGAGAAGCTGGATAGGATGTCCGCAGGCAGAAGTAGGGCCCAGTAAATCTTAGCTATGTAGCTGTATGAAGACAACTCAGATTGTCAGCTAGCGAACAGTGTTGTAGGGGACTGCAGGAGCAATTCCACTAAAGCACTGCTTCAAAAAGACAGGGCTGGCTTAAAACTTAACGTAGCTCACTTACTGCAAAATTAAATCTGAGCATGTCTAGAAGTCTTGGGGAAAAAAGAGAGGAAAGCCTAAGTAAGTAACACTTCAACTGCTGAAGGTGTACAAGCAGAACTAGAGCAGGTTTTTAGATCTGGCACATTGTGCTTGTTTTGTATATTAGAAGCTTTCATTTTATGTTGTGAAGGAGGTAGTGTTGAGAAACTACCTACCAACAACCTGTGTGAACCTGCATTATAAAATCAGTGTAAGACTTCAGTAGCCTGTTTTGAGGGTATGGTACATGGTTTGAGTGGCATGCACAGAGAACTAGCCAGGGAGCTTGCTGTCCACTATGCCAAATGTGTCAAACTAACTTGGCAGCATTCCTTGAGCACTATGTTCATGCTGAACCCTAAGCAGCTGGAGCAGCTGTGTGAAGGGAAGACTTAAATTAATACTATAGACATCATTAAATGAGTAATTAAGAAGCTGGATCTCTTCCCTCCCTACCACGTCATCTACTTTTAATAGAATAGCTCCTCAAACATCTTCCCTGTGGGGTATGTCTACTTTGTCATTAATTGTCATGTGTATTTTCTGGGTAAAAATATTGCTGAACATATTGCCTTGCTACATCTGTGCAATAAACTGAAGGGACCTGACTAGAGACAAATGCATTAAGAAAATTAAAAGTTAGTCAGAATAAAGATGAAAAGACACTTTTCTGCTATTCGCCCATGATGTGAGGCACAGGCTGTATCATGTGCTGAAAACCCTAACAATCAAAGCCTTGAAACTCTAGGACAGAAAGTCCTCCCCTCCTCCCCATGAATTATTCAGGCATATTCCCAAATACTTTCTAAATAACTGGTTTAGTGTAAGATCTTACACACATTAGTGAAATGCTGCCAGTCCTTCTCTCAGTTAACTACTGCAGACAATCTTCCTGTTTTTGTAGTAATAGTAGGATTTAGTCCATAGAATCATCAATCACAAACCTCAGTATTTGCTCTGCGAGCACAGCCTAAACCCCAAACCCCAAAGGCTAAAAGTTTCAAGCCAATTAAAGTAAGCATGGAACAAGCAGGGTAAAATCTAATAAAAAAAATTCTTAAGTTTCTTCTTATTTCTTCCTTTGCAATATAGGCTACACATTCATTTTAGCACCCAAAATTCATCTGTAAGTGATCAAACCCCCAGTTGAAAGACAAGAACAAAGGATTTACCTAGTGAGTCATCAAAGTGCTTTATTTTATAAAGCCTTGCTCATGTTTGGAGTGTAATCTAAGCACTAACATATACAGTAATGAGTCTTTCTTGCCCTGTCCAAATAAACAGTTTATCAACAAGAATGAGTGACAGAACTGCTACACAGACATAAAGAATGCTTTGCTGTGAATGTCTAAAATTGTCTAAAAATGTACACTGGTTGGCCGCAATTAAATATGTACTCAAGTATGTACTCCAAATACGTATTCATTTTTACCTCAGGGTCTCCCTCTGGCCTCATAATTCACGAAGCCACAGCATGCTTCAGAAAACAAAATGTGGGTGAAAGTGTAGACAACTGGGGTATAGAGGGAGAGGACAAAAAAATATCAAGCCACAGTACCAACTTATTTAAATACATACAATACAAAAGTAAACACATACATTACAGTGCTGCGGACATCACTAAGTCAAACGTAACAAAAAATCCTGTAGGAAAGGCTGGGGAAAAGAGAAAAAAATTAGTACACAGCAACAGGGACAGTATTGCCTTTGGCCACTGAAGAGTGTAAAGGGTTGCTATTGTATAGGCTCCTCTGAAGTAAACCACTACATACGTTATGCACAGTTGCAGGCTTAAAAGCACTGACATTAGTTATGGAGAAGGCATGCTGGCACTCCTGATCTGAGTTATAAACCATGATGGGGAGGGTTTGACTTCTCTTACGTTGCCTACAAAATCTAACAATTTCAGTCAAGAAATTTTAAAGGCACAGCTTTAGCACAGTGTATAAGTAGAGAGACTTCGAAGCATATGTAAAGCTGTCTCTTTCAAGCATGGAGTCTTTCAGGGAAAAATATAAGAAGAAAGAAACACAATGTTGTTTAAAAATTTCAAACAAGTTAAATAGGATCAGCACAATTTTAGGCAATGTACTATACAAACTTGCGTAAATGGTAGAGCAGGTCATTTTGATGCTAAAACACGACCTTGGGAAAAATCCCTCTGAAATAACCTTCCTCATTTTATTGTAAAAGAGTCTATCACAGAGGTGAGACATTCACTTCAGTACACTACTGCACATTACACCTTGGAAGATGACAAACATTACTTCATTTGTACTGCAAAATAACTTTACATGTAAACTCAAAAGTCATATATTGTACACGGCTCTGAAATTCAGAAGTATCCCTGCTTTTCTAATAATGTAAACAGTAAAATTCAGGGTTCATTTTTCGAGGGATAATCTATCATAAAATACCGCTGTTTCAACAGTACAACATAAGCATTTAAACTTCAAATTCCCAGTAAAATATCAAGGGAATGGAATTTCTATCGATGTGCGCATCTTTCAGGACTGGTGAAAGATGAAGCTACTATTGCCCAAAACTATGCGCTTCTTCAGATAAGCTTTTTTCCCCACTTACAACATTATTAGTTCCCGTATTGCAAGACTATAAAACAGATGAAAACTTTAGGTAGCAAAGTGAAATAAGCAAAGTTTTCTCTTAACATAAATTTACTGTAGCAAAACCGTACACACAGCATGAATTATGTTAGCTCTTTGTAAGGTAAGAGACGCTGGCTCTCAGATGTCCGAGAGGCTGAACTTCCTGATGCAATGTTTGAAAAGAAGACAAAACTGAAGAGAAAGGAAAAGAAACAGAAAAAAGCCTAACTGCTAGGAACCAAATAGGAAAAGCCTCCGGCACCAATGCCTGTTGCAGCTGCTTTTTTAAGGAGTGCCAGTGTGCAGGGTGTAACATTCGCAGTAAGGTTTCCATTATTATCATCATTGTTATCATCATGAAGAATACTGCCATGTATCTCTTTAGTTCAAAAATAAACTGATCCACAGTTTACAATTTGATAGCAATATTGTAGATTTAACATGCATTTACTCTTCCCCACCCCCACCCCACACCTCTTTGCTCATTTATTCCGTTTCAGCTGGTAGCATCAGAGTATGACTGTCACAGTGCACTCTGAGTAAGCTGCTCTACTTATTTAACTTCTTCTTTTGTTTTTTTGCACACACACAAGAGTCAGGAATAGCTAGAACTATGCTGGGAATATCAGGCAGCTGTTAAAGCAAGAACTCCACCCCACTTCAGTCATCTTTGCCAGCAGATGTAAACAAAGGGGTTGCTTTCTGCAAGATAAGCGCTTCTCTGAGTTCCTTTTCTTCCCTACACTTGAAGCCAATGCTGCTGTCCCCAGGTCTCGTGTCTGTCCTGTGTAACATGAGAGGTTACGTCAAGATGTTGGCAATAAAGTCCAAGAAGCGCTTTGAATACTGTTCAGGATTAACTGTTGAAATTTCCGCACCAGCCTATACAGAGAATTGGGAGGGGAGAGGAAAGAAGGAAGAATCAGTGTTTTACTTCATGCTTTGTTACTGACAGCATTACTTAATGGATTACATGTTCAGTCTTAGATACTGGAAACATAAATTGTAATGGCCCTCAAGCATGATGTCTTTTAGGCTTCACATGAGTACAGTGTACTCACCACCATATAAACATAGGACTCTCACCTTCCATTTCTGAAACTACTTCTCTTTGCTTTCATTGTACTTCAGTTGCCTATACAATTTCTACTGCATTCTCAACCATGTTACACACTGATTCATTAACAGATTCTGGTCTGTGCCTTCATATAGAGAAGACTGAATTATCATACTTGGATCTGGTGTGTCAACATATGTGCAATGTATATTGCTATGTCAATACTAAATAACCTGGTTTGAAATATATGGCAACAAGTAATAACATTTTTTCAACACATACGCATTTAAATCTGGAGTCACTAAATAAGCTGCACAACTGCTATATCAATGAAGTCATGAGTTCATTCATATTTTTATTCAAGTTTTTCAGAGCCTTAGCCACATTTTGTTTTTTTTCCTGTTTTACAAAAGGAGAAAAATGCATGCATGCATGCAATTAATGAACAAACTTTGGTGTCAGATGGCACAGGATAGAGACAGTGAAATAAACAAAATGGTTGTATGAAACATGTTCTGCAATAAGTCCTAATCACAGTCAGCTTTAATAATCATGGTGGTTATTCACAACATACTTTTAGCCAGAACTGTGAGTTTTTAGTCTGCCACATTCAAAGTTCATTAATAATTGCCAGATGATGGCTGTGTATGATCTACACCAACCTTCAGCTGCTCTGAGAGCAGAGGGGATGATGAGTGCCTTTTTTAGAGACAAAACCCACCTTCTACAGGTCTGAGCAGGGTTTACTGCTGAGCATTCTGCATCACACTCTACTGTAGACTAAAAATCCCTGAGCCCTTTGCTTAACAGACTTTTCCCCCAGTGCCTTGACCCTTTAAATAGACAAAGGAGGGATTTTAGCATCGTGAATGACTATGCTCTTTTTTAAAAGTTTATGAAATTTGAACCGTAAATCATCATAGGAGTGATAATGATAGCTATAAATCACAGTTCTGGAAGACTGGGCTACTTCACCATGGTTCTTTGGTATCTGCTGATACGCAGCCATTTCAGTCAAAATAGAGAAATTCACGGCAAACAGAAGCATTCACTGAATGGTCCCCAAGTATTTAATACGTACATGATGCTTAATTTTGCAAACTGGACTATTTTTAAGAAGCCTTGTAAAGTGAGCCACGTTATATGCTGAATAACTAACTTTCAACAGGCTGTAACAAGTAACAAAATCATCGCTAGGGTCCTTCATATGAAAATAAGATTCACAACAGCTTTCACAGCACTGCATACAAATACAAGTGTCTGGCGAACAGCTTTGTTTGCAAGAATAAGGTTTTTCTCACAAATTTTGGACAAAGTCCTAAGACATCTCACTAGAGCTCTGTATGGGTAAGAAAGCTATGTGTACAGCTGAGAAGGGAGTTCTACTCCCAGTATAGCAGTTACTCTGTGCTTTTGTGATTGCAGCGATCATGAAATGGTTGAGTTCGAGATCCTCAGGACAGTGAGAAGGGCATGCATCAAGCTCACTGCCCTGGTCTTCAAGAGAGCAGGCTTTGGCCTCTTCAGGAACCTGCTCAGTAAGGTTCCATGGGATATAGCCCTAGAGGGCAGGG